>JAAGKR010001011.1:38939-108939 GCA_011419295.1 Clarias macrocephalus | reverse complement strand
AGTGGCTGCACTTTGCAGCATGTCGCAGTAAAACTTTTCTTCACTTTAATCTTCATTGTTTCATTTAATACAATATGAAGAAATGAGTGGGGCTCAAGACGTTTGTACAGTGATGTGCATATTGAACAGATATGATGTATAAATATACAGTTCAGTGCAAAAGTCTTAACTCCTGGGGTTTGCATGAAAATAGAAAGGAGCGAGTGTGACGCAGTTACCGAATGAACTCGTATTCTCCAGCAGGCTCAGTAAAACCTAACAGCTGTTTTATTTAGAATACTGCGCACATCTGTATCGAACACTACAAGCAAAGAGTTTCCACAACAAATATTGACCGTTTATTGTTTGTTATTAATTAGTGCTTTTTATAGAAGTTTCTTTTAATGTAGAAATGTTTTCAAAAGCATCATCGCATATGGCTTTTGTCTGGATGTTCCCAAGACTTTTGCACAGTGCTGTAAATAAAACAGCTGTTAGGTTTTACTGAGCATGCTGGAGAATATGAGTTCTTTTTTTTAAACTCTGTCACATTCACTCCTTTCTATTTTCATGCAAAACCCAGGAGTCGACATTATTGATTTTTTCGAAATCTGAAAACTGGTCTGTCATGTAATATGTCGCAAATATTCTTCTGTAATGTTATTTATTCATTAATTGTAGTGCATCTTTGTAGGGAATGGTCTTGTACATAATGCAGATATAATAAACGTATATAACAAAATTTGTACTACAGATAATATGGCGCCTAAGACTTTTGCACAGCACTGTGTATTAACCAAATTCTGAAAATAATGACATTAATTTTCATGACATTCGTGTCTTTAAACCAGACGTTCTCAAACAATTTGGCCAAATAGATGTTATCTGTTTATTAGTTATACTGAAAGTTATATGACTTACCAGTTTAGTGAGAAGTGTTGTGTTATTGGTGAATAATCTGTGCTGAGTCGATGTGATGCACATGTCAAAGCAGCAACAACACAACCTGCATCTTCCCGACATCCAGATGGGTTTTTGTTCTTCAGAATACTGAAAACTATCCACTACTCATTCGTGAATCAAGCTTTGAGTAAGACACTGTCCCAGGCGGATGGGAAATCAAGTCCAAGGTGGTGAGGAACCTCCAGAAGTCAGGATTATGTATGAAACCAGTTCAGTGTGTGTGTATCACTCCAGTGTACAATAGGGCATGTTAATGAACAGCATAAAAAAATAACATTCCCCAGCATTATGAACAGAAAGTTTTGTAAATTTTACATCCACTCTTAGTGAATTTAGAGAGAAAGTCTAGAGGATTGAAGTGCACTACAACATTTCCTCGCAATGATAAATAACACCATCCTCAAAACACATGAATGAATAAATAAATAAATAAATAAATAAATAAATAAACCCTTCATGGTGGTATTTCTCCACTATTCTCTGCAACACCACACAAGATAAACAGAATAGAGAATAAAGTACTAGGTTAAAAAAAAGATATAGCGAGATATAAGACACACTATTCATGTTCTTAACACAGAGTGAAAGGAAATGCATTTCAAAGCAAAACAGTATGAAAGTTGATTGAATAAACATTTCCCACGGAAAAAGAAGAGAAGCTGTTTATGTTTATCAAAACCAAACTGTCTTTCCACATTAGCATGAATATAATATACCTCATTATACAGGGCCTTGCAAAAGTATTCATACCCCTTGAACTTTTCCACATTTTGTCACGTTACAGCCACAAACGTAAAATGTCTTTTATTGGGGATTTATGTGACAGACCAACACAAAGTGGCACATAATTGTGAAGTGGAAGGAAAATGATAAATCGTTTTAAAAAATAATAATAAATTTACAAAGAAATATCTGAAAAGTGTGGCGTGCATTTTTATTCAGCCCCCCTGAGTTAGTACTTTGTAGAAACAGCTTTCACTCCAATTACAGCTGCAAGTCTTTTGGGGTGTGCCTCTACCCACTTTGCCCAAATGGAGGTTCAAATTTTTGCCCGTTCTTCTTTGCAAAATATCACAAGCTCAGTCAGATCGGATGGAGAGCATCTGTGAACTGAATTTCTTTAAGTTGTACCACTTTCGAGGGGTATGAATACTTTTGCAAGGCACTGTATGTATTACAGAATTGTTCTATTATAGTGTTTCTTTCATTTTTCGCTGTGCATTCATGTATGAAAAAGTACTATCATGGGCTTAGTTAGCAAGTCACGTCAATCACTTAAGAAATTCTGCTCTCAAGCCCCAGGTGACACTTTTTTTTTTTTTAAGTCCTATTAGTCATAATAAAAAGGACTTGGCAAAAAGTATGCACATGCTGTTTAAAGGTCCTTAATGATACTAATTCTGGATGCATTGACTGCCAACTTTAAGTCCATGCTACTTAATGACGCAAACATGCTTCTAAACGGAGATGAAATGTTCCAGCTCACTGCATGATACAGATGTTGCAGATGGACAGACCCGTGTAACAGCGGTTATCAAGTGGGCACTCAGTCAATACAGATTTCATATGGTGCAATTTTTCAGACAACAAAGAGACTTCCAAGCCTTTAGAGCACTGGTTACTGCAGACGCCCACAGCATGTGCAACAAACTTCGTGGTGAGGACTTATGGTAGCGTCAGGCTTAGATCAACTGCATGAACATCGTTGAAAAGACCATAGTGAAAGAGTGGCAGCTTGTAACCAAAGCCATTTAATTTAAATGATCTCATTCATGTGGCATAGTGGTTAGCGGTGTGGCTTCGCACCTCGAGGGTTTGAGTCCCATCTTCAGGCCCGTGTCCATGGAGTTTGCATGTTCTCCCTGTGCTTGGTGGGTTTGCTCTGTGTACTCTGGTTTCCTCCCACAGTCCAAAGGCATGCAGAGTGTATTCATTTGCATTTCCAAATTCAATGTAGTGCGTGTGTGCTTGTGTGTGCTACAATGGATTGTCACCCATACCGGGCCCAGAATAAATTAAATGGCAAATTAATTCATGAAAAATAAATTGTGGCAGTGGTGACTCAAACAGTTAAGGCAATGTTGTTTCTCATCACCAGGTTGGGGGTTCAATTCCCAGCATTGCCAAATTCCCACAATTGTGCCCTTCAGCAAATAAGCCCTTAACCCTATCTGTTCCAGAGTGCTGTATCCTGGCTGACCCTGCGCTCTGACCTGCTTCATAGATATTTCAATATTAGTATTAATCTCCCTAAGTCCTAAAAAAACCCCACAAAACTACAACTGAGTGGTAACGTCACTCAGTGTTAGGATCTATCCAAGGACGGAAACTTCAAAGCATTTTTGTAAGTCGCTCTGGTCACTCTGCCAAATGCCAAAAAGGAAATGTGAATGTAAAAACAAAAGAGGGGACACAAAGCTGCACTTGTTTATTCTGGCCCATCCAAAGTGACAGACATTTCAGGATTAAACAATGTAATGATCAGCAAGAGTGAAGAAGAGAACTTGTGACTGTATACGGCTCAGACACGCCAATGACCTTTTCACAAAACAGGGGAAAATATATCTAAAACAGTCAGAGTGGAGCCAGGACAGAATGTCACACTGCCCTCTACTGCTTCTGTAATCTCAGTGCTCTTAGATCAGCTCTGTTTAACCAAAAAGGTTACATCGTCCTCTACTGCTGAGTTCCTGTTAGTACACAAGGAGTAGTTATCAGTTTGTAACCAAATGTACTGTATACGTTTTCTTTCTCTTTTGTTCTAAAATCAAAGTTTATATATATATATATAGAATTCCGCCCAGGATTGTCCCAAGCCCGGCACTGAAAAAGGAGGAGAGTGGTCATCTCACTGCTGTGCCCAGAACGGGGAAACCAGGGAAATCAGGCATGATATCTGTAATCCACCGGCACCCACAGCGTCGAATTGGCTGCCAACCGATGACTAGGGATATATCTTATTATTATTATTATTATTATTATTATTATTATTATTATTATTATTATTATTATTATATACAGATTTATAAATATGAACTTATCTTTTCATACTAAGTATTGCAAATGTTTCCCAAGTCATTAAATTTTCAACATTCATTAAATATCTTGTCTTTCTTTGTGGTCCAAAGTTCATATCTATTTGCTGAAATGGAAACGTGCCTATTCAAAGTTTGCTATCTTTTGGAACGTGTCCAAGTGGATGGTTTTTCTAGGAAAAACACAGTTAAAGCGAAAGTTTGAACTCATTGTTTGGTTGTAGGATGAGGACTGAGAGCAGTATTCGGGTTTTACTGATGCAGGGTGAAAACCACTGCTGTTATAATCTGTATCTCTCTGTATAAGGTCACTCGTGCTTTGGGAAACTGTTCTTTCTTTAAGATGCACAGCTTTTATTTAGACATCTGTTCTAAGCAACTGGAAGATTTTACTGTCGAAAACTGAGAGTAACATGTACACATGTTATAATCTATCAATAGAGAACACAGCACTCGCAGAAATACATCAATATAGCACGTATTTCCTAAGAACATGCTGTAAGTGAATACTCGGGTTTATTAATGGCATTCAACAAGATGGTGCTCCAAAAAAATGAAATAGACTAAAATAAAAAACAGATGATTCTAGGACAGAGGGTTAATATTGACCAAACAAACAAACAAACAGCAGACAGAGAGGACAGGAAGGGGTTAATTTTGTTTCTGTGCCTCAGAAAGGGGCAGAGACAGCCTAGAATTTTCACACACGCACACACACACACACACACACACACGTACACACAGACACACACAGACACACACACACATGCCACCCTTCCAGTGAAAACTTGCCGGACTCCCAAATACTACTGAACAACAGGTAAAACAACATCATATTAAAATAACAATTATAAGGGAAATAAATTCATTTCCCTTATAAATTAAATCTAAATGAAAAGCCATAGCTTAGCTTGCATATAAGGAAAGAAGTCATTAATTATTTTCTAGTTGTCTAAAAGGTCAATGACTGACTGAGTTTCATCACTGATATGATTGGGATCAATGAAATGAATGTCTGTATCACTTATTGCTGTTCTTTCCTGTAAAAAGGGATGCAGTTGTCTATGCTGGTGTTATGCGCACTGGGAACATCGCTGGTGTGGGCAGATGCTACCACCGAAGAAGCAAAGCCCATGGAGGAGTCCTGCTCAAAGAGCTGCTCGTGTCTCACCGATGACTACACATTAGAGCTCATCGCCTACTGCAGTGCGCGAAACCTTACACAGGTCCCCGCCGACATCCCTGCAGCTACACGTACTTTATGGCTAGACGGAAACCTGTTTACTACCCTCTCAGCTGACGCCTTTAAAAATCTGAGCAATCTGGACTTCTTGAATCTACAAAGTGGCCAGGTGTCGAGCCTCGACTCCCAGGTCTTCAGAGGTCTGCATGCTCTTGCTCACCTCCACCTGGAGCGAAACAACCTGCGCTCATTACCGGGGACCATTTTTCAAAACACCCCTAACCTTGCTTCCCTCAATCTCCACAACAATCAGCTGTCTCGTATAGACGAAAGGTTATTTGCAGGTCTCTCTCATATGTGGCTCCTGAATCTTGGATGGAATTCCCTTGCGGTTCTTCCTGAGACTGGATTTCATGACCTGCATGGTTTACGGGAGCTGGTGCTTGCTGGGAATCGTTTGGCGTATCTACAGCCTCAGCTATTCCAGGGTCTTACCGAGCTAAAAGAGTTGGATTTAAGTGGAAACTCTTTAAGGGTTATCAAGGCCAATGTCTTTCTCAAACTTACGAAGCTGCAAAAGCTTTACCTTAACCAGAATCAGATTGTAACAGTGGCACCTAGAGCATTTATGGGCATGAAGTCTTTGAGATGGTTGGATCTAAGCAGAAATCATCTTTCCATGATCCATGATGAAACATTCCTCGGTCTACACAGCCTGCATGTACTTCGCCTGTCAAACAACTCAGTAAGTGGCCTAAAGCCAGGTACATTTCGTGACCTACAGTATCTTGAAGAGCTCTGTCTCTGCCACAACAAGATTAGGTCCCTAGGAGAGAGAGTTTTTGAAGGACTTGGCCATTTAGAGGTGCTTAACTTAGAATACAATAGGCTACAGGAGGCGCGGATGGGTAGCTTCTTAGGCCTCAGTCACTTGGCGGTGATCAAGCTCACGGGTAGCTGTTTCCGCAGTCTTCCAGACCAAGTGTTTAAAGGCCTGTCAAAGCTGCACAGCATTCATCTTGACAAAGGCTGTTTGACCAAAGTATCCACCCAAGGCTTTGCTGGTCTGTCAGGCCTGCGTCGACTTTTCCTACAACACAACAACATCTCTGTGGTGGAGCGTCAGAGTTTTGTGGAGCTCCAAGGGCTGCAACAGCTCGATCTCCGATTCAACAAACTGGCATCACTCTCTTCCTACAGCTTCTACGGATTGAAGAGTCTCGATTACCTTCTGCTATCCAACAACCTCCTCCGCCATATTCCTTCGGAAGTTCTTCTACCATTACAGCACCTATCCTGGCTGGACCTCTCTGGAAATAAGCTGGATGTTCTACAAAACGCAACATTATATATGCTACCACGTCTGCGCTACCTCAACCTGAAGGACAATGCGCTAACTGTGCTTCCACCTTCCATTCCCGATGGTTTAGACCGACTCTGGCTATCAGGTAATAGCTGGAAATGTGACTGCAGCGCTAAAGCGTTTAAGGATTTTAGCTTGCAGAAGCCACATGTGATTCCACGGCAGGTGGAGACCTTGGCAGAGGGTGAAGAGCCTCATACACTCATAACGATCTTTAACAACATCACATGCACCAGCCCACTCAGTCTTGCCGGCCTGGACCTGCGAGATGTCAGCATTGAACAGTTGTGCTAATGGTTAAGGGAAAAAAAACAGGGGTTTCACCTCAGCTACTACACGCATGAACAAATTATTATTTAATTGCAAACAGTCAATATTTCTGAATGCATTGGATCACAACTTCTTGCTTTTTAGCTCCGTTGCATTCACATGAATGCAGTTTTCTCATTTAATGCACAATTACCATTTATAGTACTGAATGTCAACATCAAGTGTTTGAAACAGCTTTGGATTAAATTAATATACCTTTTCAGTGACATGAATGATTAAGGCAGGTTTTGGGGTCCAAAGCTTTCTTTATCTCAGAGCTTTCTTTCCTGTTTGTTTTTTTTTTGTTTTGTTTTGTTTTTTAATGACACATAATGTAATAAATAATAAAATTTTTCATCACCTTTCATTAAATTATACTTCTTCAAGGAAAGATAAAAAGGTGTTTGCTTTTTTGTTTTTTAAATAAGAGCACATTTACTGAGTAAGTGCTCATGTATCTTTCAGAATAAACACTTTGTGTTTGGTTTGGTAGCCCTAAATAAATATTAACAAGCTGGAGACCATCATGGACGCACTTGGAACAGAAATACTGAACCAAAACTGAGATATAAAAATAAAGTTCTTTACATATAGGTCTAAAAAAAAACCTGTAAATATTTGTTTATGTTAAAATCTCCACAATAAAAAAAAAATAGTGAACTGGAACAGAATAAATTGCAAAACCAGCCAGGAACGGGTTTAAGACTACAGTTGATATTCGAATGTTTCTCGGGACTATAACGTTCAGATCAAACGGCAATATGGAATGAATCGAGGGAACAATCGATTTTTTGTATCAATTATTATGAGTCATAATCGTCATATCGTTAAAAATCTAATTGTTGCCTTATGAATCAATCATGTGAAATGCTTATGCTCACACCTTTTATATTTGTATTCATGAAGTGAGTAAAGTTCCATTTTTGAGGATGTAAGACTTCACCAAGCTCACTGGTCTCAAACTCAAAGTCCATTTTTCTTCAAATGAGAAAATACGATTCAAACAGCCTATAGTGCCTACAGGACAGTAATACTCAACATTTTCACATTCTATCTAAATGCACAGCAGGCGTGAGGTGGGCGGGGTGTGGGGTGGAGCTGTATTCGGTTAGAGTACGAAGATAAGAGATATTGGAGACACGTTCTGTCTAAGGTCAGTATTTTGTAAATCTCCTTCCTACTGTTCAGAAGTGACATTAACATTCATCCTGTAAGGCTTCTATAAGAAACCTTACGTTGACTATTATTACTAGTTGATCAGTCATTTTTTTAAACTGATATTGCAATTTTAATACAAAGTATAGAAGTTGAATTCTGTTTTTGCATCACAAGTATGGTGTGTGGGTCACTTACCCTGAGAAACAATGGCACCAGGATGCACTATGGGAGGAAGGTGAGCCAGGTGGAGGCAGTGTGTTGGTTTGGATAATGTTCTACTGGGAACTGTGGGTTTCATCATTCAGTGTTCATCAAGAGATGGGATGGGGGGTGGGGTCGTGGTCGTGGTGGTGGTGGGGGGGCGGGGGGATGGTGTATCTGTGTACGTGCCACTCTGCACATCGGGCGATGGATACTCTCCACCCTGGAGATATAGCCACTGTTTCTGTGGCAGTTACTTACAGGGTCGGGTTGCCATTTCGACACCCAATTGTATCTAAGCACTTGGGGTGAAGGACTTTGCTCAAGGCTCCAACAGTGGCAGCGGTGGGGCTCAAACCCGGGGCCACAATCACTGAGCCTGTCCCTACCCCGAAAAACTCCCTGGAAAACGCACAGAAAAAGAGCAACTCGGACACAAAGGTTACAAACCTGTAAAAGGCACAAATTTGTAGAAAGGAAAGAAGAAATGCACAATTCCATCTTGTATTGTCTTCAAAAGTGAGTCTAACTGCATTGTGCATTTATCAGTACCACAATAAAGCTGTAAGTCCAGGTATATTCTGAGGACTGTTTCTCTTTATAGCCTCTAGAGAACTGGGATCAGGACACCACTAATCAGGTAGAACTGAACCTGTATGAATTGTTTAAGTATGCAGGTTTGATTCTTTTGCCTCTTGTCACTGTATCAGCATCACAGATTATTATCTATACCAGATGAATACAGTAGCATGTAGTCTTAATATTTATTTTGTGTTATAGATGATAGCAGAATGTAAGTTAACATAAGGAAACTGCTGACTGCTTTCTTCAGGAAACAGGCTTGTAAGGATTCAGACTCAGACTTATTATTAGTGGATCAAAGAAAAGCTCCAGTAAACCTAAAAGACCATCTAAGAAAAGTCATACGACCACAAGGTACTGCTGAGGAGTTTATAAATGATCATTGTTGTAGTTGTAGGTTTTGTTGTGGTTTTTCTAGTTATTTTGATTGGACAGAAGATCCGAAGTTAAGATTAACAAGCTTATCATTGTGTTTTTTCATGGACAGCCAAAAATTGAGAGCGTGTGCAGTTGTGTTGAGTTGATACAGTTTGTACAGCATATATACTGTATAAAACTTTTATCAGACTGGATGGAAATTCAGGTTGGTTTATGTGGGATTCTGTTGGTGTGATCTGGCAACTTCAAAAGGGGCACATGGGACACACTTTCCTGTGTGCACACAATTCTTGCATAATGTGCATATAGTTTATTCTACTCACGAAGGCAAACGTTATTGTTTCTCATTTTGGACACAACATTCGTAACAATCAAATTAGCACCAAAATATTCAATTCAGGCCAATGCAGTTTCATTTGTATAGCGCTTTTAACAATTGTCATTGTCACAAATCAGCTCTACACAATCCAAAGAAATTAGGGAAGTTTGTATAAATTGTGAACATGTATCAATCAAAATGATTATATAGAAATATCTGGGTGATAAGGACAGAAGTGGACACCCAAGTTTAGTCACCGTAATGATCCTCGACACGGGTCATCCATGGAAAACTGAGGTCTTGGCAGATTTTGACATGATGTTCCTGGATCAGCACCTGGAGATGCTCTTGGATCAGCAGCACTATGCAGGTTCCAATCACACGTGAGAATCGCCTGGACTGTTCCGTATGACACACCCAGAAACGGCAGCAATGTTTTGGATTGTTTTCCGACGATCATGATGATCACGGACAAGTTGCCAAATGATTTCTACATTTTCGAGGGTTGAGATTGTCGAAGGTCTTCCTGATCCCTCGTCATCTTCCAGTGAGGTTCTTCCACTCATGAAGCATGCGTGCCACTCAAAACACCTCGAGCGACTCATTGCAGCATCGCTGTAAGCTTACAGATTCATGTCAAAGCTCGCCAGGTTGGAACTGATTGTGAAACTGTCCTGAATTGTTTTGTTTTTTTCTTGCCTTCTTGTTGTGAGTTCTGCAGTGACCACATGCAGAAGGAGCAGCAGAAGAACAGAGCATCTGAAGTATCTCCTCGCCTTCAGGCCACAACAGTGTACAAAGGCAAAGCAGACTGTTGCTGAGATCACTGATGTACATTATGATACTGTAAGCTGGATACTCTGGAGGTTTTGCACAGAACTGAAAGGGCTCTGTAGACACGAGGGGAGAACGTTGGCTACAGTAGTTTTCCACAGTGAAACACTGCATTATAGGATTTCAACGTACCAATTAATTGATATCCATTACAGTGCATTACTGTATATGAGGGTCCTATACAGTGAATAGTGCATTATTCCATAGGGCTGTGGTCCTCCTGCACATTTGAGCGTTATCCCTGCTCTATCATCAGTGTTAGGTAAGTTACTCAAAAATGCAATCTACTACTAATTACTACTTTAAAATTGTAATTTGATTACATTACTGATTATTACACGTAAATAGTAATCAGATGACTAATTACTTTACTTTCAAGTTACTTTGAAAACATCAAATGTAAGTGAAAGTAAAAAGTAAAACTCTTTCAGTCATTGAATTTTGACAGAAAAATATTACAGAAGTACGAAATCTGCAACTTGATTTAAAGGTGTAACTAATCTCTAGAACTAAAACTAAACAGTCTTCACATAAACCTGCCTTACAATGAAAACTGTATTATCTTTATCATAATGTGCATATAGTTTATTCTATGTAATGTATTTTATTTATACAACATTGCTTGCTATGATGTATCATTATGCTATATATATATATATATATATATATATATATATATATATATATATATATATATATATACACAGTGCCCTCCATAATTATTGGCACCCCTGATTAAGATGTGTTAAAAGGCTTAAAATAAATTCAGTTTTTATTGCAGAAGCATATTGTCACACTGAAAATTGTAGAAAAATATAACGTGAATATAAAATGACTTTTAAGGGGAAATAAAAATCTCTGACTAACAAATAATTATTTTTCATAAAATAACCTGTTCCACAATTATTGGCACCCCTAACAATTCCTAGAAAATAAATGTAATTGAAGTATTTCTGTCATTTCCACAGTAGTTTACAAAATTGATCAGAGTATCTAGGAACATTTAATTAGTAATTTATCACTTCCTGCTTCCCTGGGGTATAATTATGACGTGACACAGAGGCCATTTCTCTTATCCACCCTTCACCATGGGAAAGACAAAGGAACACACCATTCAAGTAAGGCAGATGTGTGTCGACCTTCACAAGGCAATGAATACAAGAAAATAGCCCCCCGCCTGCACCTGCCCATATCTACTGTGAGAGGAATCATTAAGAAGTTTATAAAAACTGGAACAGTAGTAAACAAGCCTGGACGAGGAAGTTTATTTTGCCTCCACGCACAGTGAGGAGGAGGGTAAGAGAAATACAAAATTATCCAAAACTCACTGTTAAAGAATTGCAACAAACAAGAGCATCCTGGGGTCACAAAGTCTCCAAAACAACCATCAGACGCTATCGACATGCCAACAAGCTCTTTGGGAGGCCTGCAAGGAAAAAACCTTTTCTCAGACACACTCAAAAATGCAAACATTTGGAGTTGCTAAGCGGTACTGGGGCTTCAACTGTCAACTGTCAACTGGGACCATGTTCTTTGATCAGATGAGACAACAAACACTCTAAGTGGGTATGGCGAGACACAAAAGATGAGTCTGCAGAAAAGCACCTCGTGCCCTCTGTGAATTATGGGGGAGGATCTGTGATGCTGTGGTGCTGTTTCTCTTCCAGAGGCCCTGGCAACCCTGTTAGGGTGCATGGCATCATAAATAGCTTGAAATACCAGGACATTTTAAAGCAAAATCTGGTGGCCTCTGCCCGAAAGCTGAAGATGGGTCGTCACTGATAATGACCCAAAACATGTGGCCAAATCTACACAGAAATTGTTCGCCACACACAGAATCAAGCTCCTCCCATAGCCATCTCAGTCCCCAGACCTCATCCCCATTGAAAACCTGTGGAGTGAGCTGAAGAGGAGAGTGCAGAGGAGAGGAGTCAGGTCACTGGGTGATTTAGAGACATTGTGCAAAGAGGAATGGTTGAAGATCCCTCTGTCTGTGTTCTCTAATCTTGTGAAACATTATAGGAGAAGATTAGGTGCTGTTTTGTTGGCAAAAGGGGGTTGTACAAAGTATTAAACATAAGGGGTGCTAATAATTGTGCACCCATGATTTGATGTAAAACCTTTATTTCTTTTTTTTCCCACTGAATAAATGCACTTGAATTAAAGGTTGGAATTTCCTCTTTTTTTCCATTGTGGTCCTGTTATTTAGAGCAAAACTGAATTTTTTAGAAGCGAAAGAACACATTTTAACCAGGGGTGCCAATAATTATGGAGGGCACTGTATCTTTATTGTTTGTGCACATTAAAAGACAGAAACAAACTGAAATTAATACTGATACCATTTCTAAAATCTAAAGTATAAGCCCATAACAACACGCATCCTGTATTTTCTTCAACTATTACTGTTATTTTCTTTGCTGAAGCGCTTAGTAATTTGCACAAAAATACTCTACATTATAATTAATAATATACAATGTTGTGCAGTATAAAGTCCGTGCTCGATCTCAGCACATTTATCTAAATACCTTGTAAATGTCTTTGGGTCCTGCATGGTAGACCTGTCCATCAGGGTATCCACAGTGGAGAAGGGCAGCAGTTCCTCGCCCCACTTCAATCGTTCTGAAGTCACTTTCCCTCCCGATCCTGAACAAAAATCCGGTTTAGCCTGTTTAGGCTTGGTCGGGCCGCGCTCTTCTTGGGCGCCGGCGTCCTCCATTGCAATCAGTTGCGCTGGAAGCTGAACATTATGGCATGCGGAGGGTTGAGAACCGCCAGTGTTTGATAGGACATTCAATGTTTCTTTATTGTGGCAACAAGACCATTTTCCTTCCATCCTTAAGCTTCATTCTCAGCATTATTCACGTCTTCCATCAGTTAACACTCTGCCTCCCCACCCTAAAACATGCTTTTAATGGTGCCCTGTTGAGCCCTGGTGTGACGTCGGGACAAGCAAAAATGAAATACACAGAACTCGATCATGTCATTAGTCTGCATCACTGTAATTAAAATTACAAAGAAAATAGGAAACTTGGATTGAATATATACGTAAAGTCTACTGTGGCTGGTCTGATGTGCGTCAGGTGATGTGCAGAGGACACTGTGACCAATACTGTGACCAACACTGCTCCATATTTTTATTTGATATCTTTATAGGAAGATGAAGCAGGGCTGGACATCATTTGGAATTGGAGTGTTGAAATGTCTGCCTCAGACTCGGGACAGCGGTTTGCTGCTCGCCAAAGCTAAAGCACCTACTTGAAAAGCAAACTCACCCTGCACTCATTATTACTTTATCCTCTTCAAATCTTGATAGATTTGTCTCAATCAGCCCTGACAAAGAGGACCAAACTAAAGCAAAGCAAACTGATTCAGTGTATTAATATTTGACTTAAATGTTTACTAATAGTGGACTTTTGCATGCTGTCAGGAAGGACTTTGGAACAAATCGTGGCTTCCACTGGCAGACACTCAACATTCAAGAGCAAATATGTCAGTGGGCCGAGGACTTGACTTCTCAGCAGCCTCACACAGAGGTGAGAACTAGTCTCAGTGGTGAATAGGGGTTTTTTTTTTTTTTTTTTTTCCCGCTGAAAAACATTCTTTGTTATTTCCAGGAATAAATGCAAATGTGTCTCCGGGCGTCAGATCATGTTGGTTTTAATGGATCAGGCAATGTTTCATCAGCCACTGGAAACACATCACCCCCTCCAGCGCCTGTTCAGCTCAGGCCTGGATGTGTGTGGCCTCCGCTTCCCCAAACCCTTCCCTAAAACCTGTCTAATAAGAGTTAATAGCATTAATACACTGCACTGATTATCTATGGCACACGGTTACCAGGGCAGAAAGATTAATAGTGTAGGGCATGTTTGAAATAAGAAAACTTTCTATTGAATTAAACACATTTTAGTGGAGTTCTGTCGTAAGCAGTTTCTGCTCAACATTTTAAGGTTCATTAAGTTCTTGTACTCTCGAAAAAAAAATATATATAAATCACAAACTTATTTGACATTGTATCATTAAAACACAGGCTTACTGTAAGTGCCAATACTGATGCGCATTCACATATATATTATGCTTTACATCTGGCCAAAAACATAAAAATTCAATAAATTATTATATTTTGTTGGACTGCTTTTACTGTATAGTAAAAAATATATGTTTATTCATCATGGTATTGTTTTAATAACCTTATGCACCATCAAACTTTTATTTCCATCCAGAGCTGCATTGGTCCTGCTAAGATCCTGTTAGTCTGATTAGTCTCACCAAGTGGTTTTCTTATGGACACACAGCTGTTCGGTCCCAGTCCTGTGAGTTCTCATCACAGTGTGTGTGTGTCTGTGTGTGTGTGTGTGTGACAATGCTTTTACTTTCACTATTAAACAGAGTAATTACGTGATCTAAAACTCTTAACTGCTTGATTAATTCAATCCACATGTCAACTTGTATTTTTGGCCAGGCAGTGGATGTATGCTTAAGTAGCTAATTATTTTATACAAATGGAAAAAGCTCAAGAATTAATTTATACATTTAGTTTTCTTGTGTGAAACTTACCAAAACTTAGGATTCTAGGCTTGAAAAAAATTACATTTAATAAATAAATTAAATAAATAATACATCAACTTTCACAGAAAGTTTAGTTGGATGTTTGAATTTTGAACTTGGGACTTGAATTACATTTTCATTTGAAATATACAACAAAATTAATTGTAGTGGCAAAAATTTCAAATATTGTAAATGCTCTAAGGATTTTTTTTTTTTTCAATTCTGATCAAATTGCAATGCAAAAAAATTCAAACATTTTTTTTTTCAGTTCATGTAATTCAACCTGCTATTTTGCTTTGAGGAATTTTGGCACTATTATACTTCCATACAGAGCAGATTGTGGTTCTCACACTGATGAATCATAACATCAGGAAAAACCTGACAAAATGATGACACCCCTTAAGATTTGCTCAAGGTCGCGCTAGAGCCATATTGACTCTGTGGTACGGTATCATATTAAAATGTGTTGAACATAAACCGATTGAACATCTCCACCACTCGGCTGAGGTACTCTATCCTAAAACAAATCCAGTTGATGACGTCGTGTCTTCAAACAGAATGCCGTTTTAATTGCTCTGTAGCACATCACAAGAAATAATAAAGTGAACATAGAGCCCTAAAACATGTGTGCTGTTTTGGTATTTATGAATACATTGATACTTTTATCCTGAAGCAACCTTGAACAATTCCAAATGTTCTTTCACTCAGGCGGAGTGGGTGAAGACAGATTTGAGTTGTTGGCACTGAAATGGCTGCCCACGCGATCCTGGCAGCAGGTACAGGAACTGAGCCCTTTCGGGGTCATCGAGCGCCGGTGGCACAACAGCATGGTAACGGCTGGTACCTTCTCCGGCCCTGGCCTCTGCCGTTAGAAGGCTGCAAGCGTTCAGCAACATGCAAAGACTATTAACACAAGACTAACCCTGAGATCTGAGTGTCCTGAAACAGCCTTCCGACGAGTCACACTTTTCTTTACCGAGACACAAATCATACCAGGTGAAAACACAGCTTACAAACAATTCATCGATCTGAAATCTGAATTTCCTCACTCATCGTCTATACCGCTTTCTATATCGCAGGGCTGTGGGGGGCCTGGAGCCTATCCCTGGAGATTTGGGGCACAAGGCGGGGGTACACCCTGGACAGGGTGCCGATCCATCATAGGGCACACACACGCTCATTCACACACTCATTCACACACTATGGGCAATTTGGGAACGCCAATTATCCTAATTTGAATGTCTACGGACTGTGGGAGGAAACTGGAGTTTCCAAGCACGAGATGCAAACCCGGACCCTGGAGGTGATCGTGCTCACCACTACACCAAATCTTAATTTGCTGTTCTTTTAGAAATAATAACAACAGTTATTATTCCATGTTGCTTTACAGCAGATACACGTGTGTGTTTGAGATCAGACCCTGTGGCTAGTTAAAAGAAGCAACAGTCTCATAGCATTGCTAACTCAGCCAGCGACAAGCTCTTTCAGTCTCTCATGGAGAATTCAAGTAAAGCATTCATTTTTCTTTAATATACCTTCTTGTTCTTCTCATGTTCTATTCTGAATTCTTGCAGACACTATGTGAGAACTTTGTGTACCAGACTTGTGTTTGTTTGTGTGGCAGCAGGTTGCTCAGTGCGCAGTGCTCTGTGCCAGACCACATGCCTCCTCGTTATGCCCCCGTGTGTACTCCAGCTGAGACGCCCACCTCTTCACTTGGACGACTGCTAAGCTCAGGCTGCCACGTGGTGGCCGGGAGACTCAGCTCACTCGACCAACACCAGATAAATCACCTCTCTCTGTTACTGATGCCCAACTCTGATAAAGCACAGAATGTACGGCCATACTCGTAACAGTGCAACTGGAAATATCACGATCTCGCCGTGAATTCTTATAAAATCATTGTACTTTAACCAGGAAGCTGTTCTGCAGGAGAGATCATCTATTGTGACATGTTTCTTTCTTTCTTTAAAGGTAAAAAGGAACATGAGCTAAAAATCTGGGTTCTGGCATTGACAATTGTCCCATTGTTCCATATAAATTAACTGGCACACAGTCAGAAACTTTAGTTAGAATTATGACATTTTCTTAGAATTTCCCCTTAAATTATCCCATTATTATTAAATCTTAGTAAAGATAATAAAGGATTCACGAGCCATCTCAGCCCTAAAAACAGCTTCTAAGGTAAAAATTGTTAAGAGTAGAGAGGAGGACTTTTAAGAAGCTTTAAGAGTTTCTATAGCAGTGGACAAAATGGCGTAAAGAAGAAATATTCTCCAAACACTAAACGTAAAAGTAAAAACTGCTCTTTAGTGCAATTTGGTTTTCTTGTTCTTTTACTTCCTTCCATCTCTCTTGGATTGTTGGCTACATACCATCCAAAAGTGCAACTTAAATAAACTGTCCTGCAATCATGTAAATTGGTAAAAGCTGAGCCATTTTGCTCCCATCAATCTGAAATGGATCACAAGTAATAAAATCAGTACGGTAAATAAATGTAAGAACTTAAATATAGTAACTACTGTGTGGAAATCGGTAGACACACAGACACATTTTCAACATTAACTTTAAGAGATTTAGCCTATAACAGAAACTTTGCATAAAGTAGCCTGCACTGTAAACCCTGATGCTCAAAGTACAAAAACACATTGAGGACTGTTAACTTAAATAATTGCAATAAGGTCAAATTAATAGACCTTTTTGAGTATTTAGAACTTTGTGGTATTTATGAGTTTGTAGAAATGACACTTTTCAAGTTAGCTGAACAAATTTGATATTTTAAGTAATCGTAAGTACTTAAATAACAGTAACTGTCACCTTAAAGTTCCACCAACTTTAAATCTATAGATCACTGGTGACTCACTGACAGGTATTTCATCTGCCATGCGAAAGGCCCAGGTTCGATTCCCGGGCTGGATTGTCTTCTGTGGTGACCACAGCAACAGTTTATTTGATTTGAAACAAGTTCAACAAACTCTTAAACAAAATTTTATAGTTCTGTTTACTTAAAATTGGAAACATCATTACTTAAAATTTTTTTGATGTAACTGATTGCCTCAAATATTTTGAGTTTTGCCAACTTAATCGGGTTTACAGTGTGTAGTCGTGATTATACAATTTCATTATATACAAACATTATGATTTCTCTGCCTGCTCTATTATCATATATTCTATTTTCACAAAGTTTCAAGGTCTTTACAGAGGTCAGAGGTCATTTTTTTTATTGCTGCATCATCCCTAGCAACGGGGTCGACCACACCTCCTCAGTACGATAAAGGTTTTTGTACTTTTCTTACTCAGAGTTGCTCTAAGAAGTTTTCTAAATCACTTTTAGTCTAAGAATCCCAGCTAGGACTTTTTAGGCTAAGATAGGTGCTCTCTGAGAGATTTCTAAGAAGCTTTGTGAATACGGACCCTGAATTGTAGACGCAGGGACAGAGCTTCTATAGCTTTTGTATCAGCCTGTAAATGTCTAAAAACTTCTGTACTAATGTGTGGTAGTAGTTTGATTACTGAAAAGTTAGGTGTCCTGAATTCTCTATTAAGGCTCAGTTTGAGACACGACCTGAAATTGAAGCCAATTTCTGAATTTTAGAAGTTGCAGTGTTTTATGCCTTAGTGGCTTTTATAGAGACGACTGTGGCAGGCTACATGGAGATAACCTGTCTGATTGTGTATCGTAGGATTTGGTGAGATTTACCAAATCTTTACTAAATACTTGGGGAAAGTAAGGAGGATGCTCCTACACCCCGGTACTGAAGCTGAGGTGAGAAACACGTTACTCACACAGTTCCTCCGAATCAAAATGTACTTACCATCTCCCCATTTCTTTCACACCACAGGCAGTGAAGTCACGCTGCTCCATGTTTGTGTGTTCTGTGGGGTCTCTTTGGGCTGTTAATGTGAACAGAGCCTATATTATCATACTGAAAAATGGAACCTGATTGTTTTAACCGTAGGAATGGTAGAGACGGCTCAAAGTCACTAAATTAAGTACCATGCCTTTTGAATGGCCTTGTAGCATACCATGAGAAATAAACTGGATGTAATGCCTGAAATCATTTGCTGTTAACTACCAAACAAAACCTTTTAGCATGTGACATCTCAACAGTTTGGAAGAAGCTTATACTATCTATTGTTCATATTACATGGCTAATGAAAATATTTAGGAACAACAACAACAAAAAAAAAATCCATTGCTTTTTAAAAAAATTTTATTAGCAAAGACATTAAAGTGTAAAAAAGGATTACATACTTGATGTTTCATTATAGAAATTTCGATAAGGTCTGTGGATTTATGATCACTTCTTTTTGACCAATCCAAATCCAATTTTAGAAGCTAGAAGAAAGTGATTCAAAGTTATAGAACGAATAAGAATACAACACACTTACACAAGGTTAAGATCAAAAATTATTTTTAATTCCCAATATGATAAAAATAATTCCATGGATTTTGTAAACCATTGCATAACTGCTGTAGTGTACATAAATGTTAACAATTTTAAATGATACACTATGAAGAAACGTTTGACTTATAAATAATAATAATAATAATAATAATAATAATAATAATAATGTCTTACCTAAACTTTTTAGGAGAAAAAAAATCCATTTGATCTTTTAATTCCATTAATACACAACTATTCCATGTAGAAGCTTCCATAAATTAAAACTCCCAGTAAATGTGCTGTGGTTTTGTATTGATATCACATACACCAAATAATACAGCAATCTGTATATGATGTAATAGAGTTAAACACTAATTTAGGATGTAAGCTGTTCTGTATATATATATATATATATATATAGATATAGATATATCGATATATCAATGCATACGGTACCAAAATATGAGATGTTTCTTCATTATAAAAGGTCACTTGTCTGGACCTTTCTAGCAAATAAACCTGCAGCTGCAGCTTCCACTGGAAATCGGACACGTCTTTATTCTTTATTCTATAGTTATACTGTAAAACCCTGAGAAAATCCCATCTCTTAATCGTTACACTGATAAATACACAAACTTGAAAACTGCATTTGTGTTTAAATTAAAAAATTTATTCGTCACGTGTCGCAAGTCATACAAACTAGTGCTACATCAGAGATCCACTGCTGTCCACGGTTCTTTCCAGTGACCCATTTTAAACTGAATTGGTGTACGGTGAAAATTTTTATTACATTCAATATTCAGGGTTTCAACATTAGATCAAATCAGAGCATTCCAATCCTGGACTTTATTTCTGTCTGTTTCCTAACCAGCATGTATTATAATAAAAAGTATTAATTTTCTCCTAGCTAGCCTGGTCAATTTTACCAGGTTCAGACATAAGGATTATATTTATATATTTATATACAAGATTGCATAAATCCTCAGGTTTGATAATCATGTTAATAGAAAATAAACTAAACAAACAAACAGAAAATTATAATAATAATAAAAAAATAATAATAATAATAAACAATGAAAAGATTATTCCACTGCAGTGTGTTATGGTACAACTCAATTACAGTTACTTTTCTACTTGGTGCTTTTCTTTAATAACACTTTCCTGGGCATTTATTTTCCAAAGACTATGAAGAAAGAGACTAATTCGAACATTGATTACTAACTAATTCATGGCTGACACAGACATCAGGGCTGTGAAATTAGGAAATAATTCAATTCGTGCTGTGACTGAATTCAACACCACCACCTACAATATTGTTAACGGTAATCATTCACAAATCAAACAGACTTACAAGAAAAATGCAGCAGAGTCAGTCTAGCGATCGACAGTGTATCCAGGTCACCTCAGACAAGTTGCACTCGATCATCATCCGATTCAAATGTACAAAGTCGCTCGTCATGTCGTACGTACTTTACTGACAGCATGCTTTTAAGTGCTCATGCAAGCCGTATGCAACACTGATCCATGAAGGAAGCTTAGAGCTACACCGTCCCAAAGGACCAAGGCATGAAAGTAAGTCATTAACACGTTACAAAAATGATGTCAGACTACAGCAGGACGCCTGCACGCTGAGGAATCCATGGAGAAAATGTCCCAAGGCACAAGAATTTGGCTCATTTGATATGACAAAGAGATACTTCAAAGAATACTACAAACTGGTTCTTTTTAAGTTTTTTCTTTCTTTCTTTTTTTTTTTTTAAACAAAGGCACACATTTGTTCAGGAGAGATTTCATCTTGCACAGATACGGCGCTAGTGCAGGACATCGACTCTTAGTATTCTACAATACATAAGCACATACGTGTTTGAATCCTACACAGCATGATAATTCATTAATACCACATGCAACATCATCATCATCATCATAATTAAGCCAATTTAAAGACATTATAAGGCCATCATTTAAAGATCTACAGTCCTCACAACCTTTTGTCTGCATCAGCCATTACAGCACATGAGAGCTCGAGCGCTCCCTTTAACTTTGGATAGATTACTGTAAATATCTATTCACCTAGATAAATCATGATATACAATTTGGACAATTTAAACATAATTAAGACTAAATTGTACAAAAAAGTGCATTGCAGTTCACGTCAATTATTTTCCTTAAAAAAAAAAAAAAAAAAAAGTTGTTCAGCAAAACAACACCAGTCAAATAGAAACTAAAGAAAGCACCCTACAGTCCAAACACACTCTTTTACATTTTTACTTCTGACAGCATACAAGTAGTGCACAATCACTAATATTTCAAAACTGGCTTAATAATTTGACTATAAAGTACTATTAGCATAAAAAAAGAAAGAAATTATAGTCATATATATACTTCAAATAAGCACTAATGCATATGGCCACATAAGATTATTAACACAAATCTGATTTACATCCATGGCATTCCTTCACTAGAGAAAACAGCCAATTAGAACCTAATACATGAACAAAGAAGAATAAAAGGTCGATACTGATTCCATTCTTTTTTTTTTTTCTTTTTTTTTAACACACAGCAGTGTAAAGGATGTTCGGTCAGTTTTTTTTTTTTTTTTTTTTAACCAAATGTTGAGAATGATAGAGAAAATACCTCCATATAAATAAAAAGAGGGAACGGGTCTTTGGTAAAAACTACAAAACAAACTTTAAGTTCATTAATATTGTCAGAAAAAAGCAGTTGGCATAGTTTCGGTCTGAACTGCACACGAAAGGCTGTGAATTGTTAATTACTATAGAAGCTGAAGGTTTACGGAAGTTAAAAAAAATTTAACTACAATACCACTTTGGTTCAATTGAATAGTTGTCAAATTTTAAAGACATTTTAAAGACTGTGTTTTTTTGTCTTTTTTTTTTTTTTTTACCTGTACATAGCCTGCCACATTCCAGATGCAGCTATTGCATCATTTATTTATTATCTATTAATTTAACTTTATCTAAAAATCTATATTCTGGTCCAGGAACCTAATGAGAGGGTTCACTCCCTCATTAAAAAAGTGAAGAAACAAAAACTTTCAACTGAGTTTAGAGTGAAATATCTAACAATGGCGAACACAATACTAAACAGATTTGCGTCAGCTGCTTGGAAACGACACGCCCCCGCCTCGAACCTCATTTGAGAAATGCATTTGAGAGCGCGTTACGTTGTTCGAAGCTTTTATGGAAAAAAAAAAAACAATAATAAAATACCTCTGCACCGCTTGCCTGCCTCGACGAACTTTTTACGGCAGGGTGATCTAGCTAACGCGGCTAAGATACGCGGCGATTGTTTTACTAGCCAGTTTAATCTGCTCACTAGCTACAAACAGCTCTACAAATTAAAGGTGGACAAAAAAGACAAATAGAAACCATATGAAAAAAAAAAGTACACAAGTCTGGGCCATCTTTATCATAAATCACATTTAAACCATTTATCCCAAGGTCAAAGAAACATGGCTATTTAATGCACGGCTTCATTGCTATAATATTAAAGGACCACAAAAAAAAAAAAAAAAAAATCTATTTAACTATTGTACACAGTAGTAGGTCATTCAATTAGATTAACCAAAGCACATTAAACTTCCAAATTTCATCAAATGGAAAGAAAAAAATATATATAATAAAGTTAAACACCATAGATTTGTTTATCTGTAAACACTAAAGAGCACTACAATAAAAAAAAAAAACGTTACAAAACAACGTAAAAAGAAAGCCAGTTTTAAATTTGCAATCAAAGAATTACACGGTTATTTCCTGAATCTATTCATATATTCCTAAATATTGAAATCAAAGATGATTTTAATATTGATTTTTTTTCTTAATTTTATTTTAAAGATACTGAAGCTGCACCCATAAAGCACCATTGCTCATCATAGAGAAAGGAATGGGGACCAAACAAACAAACAAACAAACAAACAAACAAACAAAAAGCCTAAGCTTACTGTCCTGAGCGCAAGCAAGCATAAATGATCTTTGAGGAAACCAGAAAGCCATGACAAATATGTCGGTTTTTGCGAATGCACTGACTAGCTGCACACAAACACTGAAGTAATCGAACAGGCAAGGCACTTGAGAGTGAGTGGCCTAGTGTCAGATACGTCCTGGCTGACACGTCTGAAAGGCTGAAGGTCCCAAAAATTATCTTTGAGAACTTCAGAAAAACGTGCTCCTTTAACAACTACGTAATGCAGTACTGATATAATATTAATAATAATAATAATAATAATAATAATCACTAAAAGACAGAAAAAACTATTTTTTTACTAAACGCTTTAGCATACAGTATGTGCCTTACTGATATCCGAGCTGCTGGTTATGCCTAAAAATGCATTCAAAATTGTCACTTATTGATTGTAAAAAAATTTTTACATAACATTGAAAAGTAGTAACTACAGTTTCGCACTATTGGATGTCTAAATACTAACTATATACTATATTGTGATTTAAGAAATGTGAAATAGTCTACTAGGTTTCACAGTACACACAAAAAGCTTCATACATTAGCATGAGAAAAGGAAAAAAATCTATAAAATAATAATTAAAAAAAAAAAAAAAACTCTACAAAAAAGCAGCTTAAAGCAATTTTTTTTTCTAAAATACCCTTTGACAATTTCCAGGTCAACAAAGTGCTTTTAAACAAGAAATAATTTGTCTTCACACAGTAATGTAGCAGTAATGATGTCTGACTGATGCTTCTGTAATTAACAGTCAAATCAGGGCTTCTGGATTAGAAACTCCACGACATCCTCCTCTCTCTCTCCCTCTCTCACTCTCTCTTTTTACAGGGGGGGGGGGATTTTAATGCTTAATAAAAATGACCTATAATTCTAGTATAAAAACCTGTATTGCATTTTAAGTATTTGATTTATATAGATCAGTCAAACACCATTTATTATATTCTACTAATAATTGTAATTTTAAATCACTATATGAAATACTGAAACAAACACACAAAAACATTTCTGCTATGTGGAATCTGTAAGCTTTATCTGTATTAGTAGTTCTTCAAAGGGCTAGATTTTTTTAAATAGTACCTTAAACATCTGTACATCACCACTTCAATATTTTCGTCTTACAGTAAGGACATTCTGATTTACTAGGTGCACAGTTTTCACAAAGTACATAATGTTGGCAAGGCTGCAGTACGATGCAACGATCATGCTTTTGGCAAACTATACATTTCTTTGACTGAAGCTGATATATTACCTGTGTTGGAGGAAAAAAACAAACAAACAAACGAAAAAACAAAATAGAGTTGCATGTTAGAGTAGTCAGTTCCAGTTATCTGCATTACACACAAAGCCAAGTGCCTTTACATTACGCTTACATCTTTAATATAAGAGCTGTCAATCAAAGGTAAACTGTCGAGTCGATCCTGTTGTGATTCTCGAATCGATTCAGTTCGCTAGCACTAATGTTTATTGTCTGATTTGTCCTGCAGCCTGAAGGATTTCAATGCTCCAGGCTACAAGTTCAGCTCCACCCCAACTGTGGTTCTTGATGCCACCATGTGGTACAATCGAGTAATTACTTTCAAAAGAATTTAAACATAAAGTTTCTTTTTGATGGCAACTACACATCAAATTAATGAATTGTAAATATTCAGGAATATTTCACCATTACATATTTTGCCATTACTTTCATGCTGTCCTTTGCCACAATGAATACTATGTTTGTCCACACATAAAACTGCACTGCAATTAACTTCATTTCACTTGTTAGTTCCTTTTTAAACTTATTTATATGCTTTCTTTATATTTTGGAGTTTTTATGTTCTGAGCACTGCACTAGTACATTCTGCTCAGTTCTCACATTACCCCGTGTACACTGACTATATGTAAAATGTAGAGTGTGCAATCTACAACCTGTCCCTGTGTTACTGTCTCTATTGCTGCGTGATAACATCTGGAATTTCAATAAATAAAGTAAAATCAATAAAGTATCGCTCTATCTGTCTATTAAAATGAATATTAAAACACCAGCTTTATCCACTATGTACAACATAAAATCAAATAATAAAGAAAACCACAGTTTTTACATATTTTATATATAAAACACCAGATCAAATTGCTGCATAGTTACAATTAAAATATGGATTGTACATTATACATTGGTGTTTATATATTTGTATTATTTAATACGCTGAATATTTAAAATTAATACTTTCAATGCATAGTTACAATAAAGAATATTTGTAACAATTTTAATTTAATTTATGATCAGTTTCTTTATTCTTTTCAACAAAAAACATCTTTTTGAATGTACTTACTTGATTGTACCTCTTGGAAGCAACAACAACCACAATTGTGGGTGGAGCTACATGTGTTAGCCCCGCCCCGATATACTTCAGGCTGCAGTTGGGGCTTTTCAGTTAGTATCCAAAAACAAAACAATAAGATATCAAAAGCAGATTGAAACGCTGTGTAACTTGTGTTTCTGATGGTTTCGTATTAAGCGAAACAGCTTTTTTCTGCCAATCTTCTGCTCACCACTCGAGTCCAGTAGGTGGCAGTATTTCACTAACCGCCCATGTACTGAAGGACGAAGAACAATTTAACATCACACTTACTTTAGGTGTGAATTGATTCTTAATCGAAATCTCACAAACAAAACATTAACTTGATTAAATTTAAAGAGTAAATAGACAAATCGATTAAATCACACAGCTCTGGTGAAAACACAGTCTGCTGTGGAGAAAAGCTACAAGTCGATTAAAAGTCGAAGAAAAATCGTTTTATCATTAGTCATGTTGTGTCCAGGAATTTCTCCTTGTGATAGTCTGGGGATCGGGGAAATCCTTTCACAACTTGTTTTCCCTCTTTTGCTTAAACACTAAACAACCAAAGGCTTATAGAACTAGAGTGACATTTACTTCATGATCCCGGCTACCAAGATAGCGATTAAAGCACTTTTAGGGAAATCTGACTATATGCTTATTAAATCACAGAGTTTCCTAGCCTTGTGTACAAATTAGAGA
Source organism: Clarias macrocephalus (assembly GCA_011419295.1). Taxonomy (NCBI): domain Eukaryota; kingdom Metazoa; phylum Chordata; class Actinopteri; order Siluriformes; family Clariidae; genus Clarias; species Clarias macrocephalus. Next base: position 82,706 of record JAAGKR010001011.1, on the reverse strand, counting down.
GAAAATGTTATAAAAACTCTACATTGTTTTTAAAAATCTTTGTGTCTTCCTGAACTAAGTGCAGTAAAGTGTAAAACAATACTTTAAAAAAAGGTTGTTTTTTTTTTTTCTTTAAGAATTTTGAAAATATAGAGAAAAAATAAAGTGCAATATCTGGACCAGTCTATACTCAAGATGTTGCTTAATTAAATGTATAATAATGACAGCATTACAACTCTTATTGTACAAAAGATCATGTTTTTTTATCCCGTCCACTGAAGCATGTGTTTCCTTCACACACCATCGGATTTGATCAAACACTGACGATCAGGTTTTACAAAAACTTTCTCAGTTTGAGACACTAAGAGGGCTTTCCCACATTCCCCTAACTTCATCCTGAACTGGTACGATCTCGAGATCATCAGGAGTTTGGTCAGAGTCTGGCACGGCTCATTACGGTACGTTAAAACACATTGTGAGAGTGATTTACATGTTTAAATGCAGTGGCTGACTAGAAGAGAGAGTTATTCACAGCAGTTTGTATGTGGTGTGAAGACTTTACAGGTGAATCCACAACTATTCATAAAGGATGCTGAACTCAAGAAATATGCTAAATTCATTGTCTAGTGATGATGTGAGGAAAAACCTCAAAAAAAAAAAAAGCCTCTCATACAGGGGTGGAACAAATACGCTGAACTGAGTAAACCTGACCCTGCAGGAAAATACTAAATGGTGCACTTTAGAGAAAAATCAATTCAGTTATGAATCACAGTTCTTTTGTGTGCTGAGTCATGTATCGCCACACTGACTCTAAAAGATTATTATTATGTTTTTACATTTATAATAGAGATGCACCGTTTGATCAGCCAGTGACTGGAATTGGCTGCTTTTCAGCTTTTCATTGGTGCCGAGTCCACCGGCATCCGAATGGGGCAACAGAAACGCATTATTATTGGTGTTACGTTATCAAAACCCAATTGTTACACGTTTTCACCACTCTCAAAACACCACGTCCACTAATTAGTCTCGAAACAGGGCGTTAGAAGCCGTGCCTTCATTAGAACAATGTAGTATTCAATCAGGATATTTATAAGATCATGATAAAGAACTGAAATATTAATCGAATCTCGTGATGTCATCGTCTCGGGTGGTGACTGGCGATTCCCATCCCTTCTACACTCTACACACACTACACTGTGTGTAACCTGCAGACGAACGATTTGGTACCGGGCCGCACAGAAAGAACGGAAAAATATGCGTTTGATTTTATTTCCATTTCATTTAATGATCAGACCTCGACAGGTGATTCAGACGCTCCAACCCACTCTGTATAATAAATGCAGCCTTAAAAGTGTGTTTGAAGCAACTTCAATTCTGATTAAAATCACAGCAGAATATCCTGAAATCGCCACATCAGCACTAAAAACCCTGCTTCCCTTTCCAACAAACTATCGGTGTGAGATGGAGCTGTCTGGACATGAGGACTACACGTCAGGCGTCAGTGTCCCCCGTCAGTGTCCCCCATCACTCTTAGATGGGAACGTCTCGTTACAGGAAACAAGCTCCTGCCTCACACGGATTCGGATTATGGTATTTTGTATATATTATGAACTTTGTCATGCTTTGAATGCGTGATGGCCGGTTGGGGAAAACTGTCGTACACAACACTGGTCTGTGGTGCAGATAAAGGTTGAAGACCACTGGTCTACTGGGGAAGCTCATTGGGGTTGTAGCTGATTCCTAGGCAATACATAATGAACGTGGAGGTGATCTAAGACGTTTGATGTCACAGAGTTAAGCGGACGAGAAAGCCCGGGAATGTTGGGTGACCCCTTAAGATAATAATAATAAAAAAGACAAAAGTTTTAAAGATTCTAATTTTCACAAGTTATTCCTCATAATTTATAACATAAATATCTATATAAATTGTTGAATGCGAAAGCGTTTCCACTCCTGGTCTCATTTGGACCCTGACAGACACTAAATCAGATTTGTTTTTTCTTTTCCCGGCCCTGCATATGTATTTCCTTAATCACAGGAAAGCAGTAGAGCGCTGTTCCCTCACACCCCGATCATAAACACTGACATGCTGAGTGTTAGGTTGTGGGATCGTGATCTTCTTACCCCGTCGATCAGGTCGAGGTCTGTGCGCAGCTGGTTCTGGATGGAGTGCAGCTTCGGCAGTGGGAGCTGGTCCAGGTCTCCGTAGCTGCGCAGCAGGGGCGTGCTGGGTGAACGGCAGAGCGTGTCAAAGTCTCCGTGAAGCTCTTTCAGCTTGAGCTCGGAGTCTTTGCGCTTCTGCTCGGCCAGCTGCCGCTCTGCCTCGGCCACCTTCGCCTGCTCCTTTGCCTCTTTCGCGTCTTTCTGCCATGCTTCACACGCCTTTAATGAAACCAGCAAGATTAATATCCGTCTCATTTCTGTACTCCAAATGGACTCCAAATAGTCAGAAATGTGTGCTTTATTGCAAAATATATTTTACCATCCACTCTGCCTGGCTTGCTTTGTTCAGAGAAGCAAATTCACCCGTATACTGGAATATGGAACGTTTGTGCTGATCTATTCTTTTATGACCAACATGTTTAAAACTAATCTAAAACAAACATCGAACAAGTATCTGTTTAGTGAATGTTGCTTGAAACATCGCTCACTCGTCTCTCACCTGTTTGACCTGGTGCCAGGCGTCCTCCCACTGCTTGATTTTCTTCTTTGCCTCGTCCAGATCACGGAGGAGCCGCGCCAGGTCTGTGTTGCCGGAGCTGACCATGCTTGAGCTGAACACTGGAGATGGACTCGGAGACAGGCTGCCACTCATAAAGTCCCAAATGCCCCCGGCTCCACCATTCAACCCTGTCACACCGAGCAGAACCAGAGATATACCTATATGACGTTTTATAGAGACTTTTATTATATAAAACAGTCAGCTTCAGAATTGCCTTTTTAAGTGCTTGAACTTCAAACAAATGCTTGGGGTCAACGTTACGATTCTTGGGATTTCTGTCCCTCCCGTTTTGCCCCCAGGTCGGGTTTATATTCCTCCTCTTCAGTAAAAGTATTTCCTCTCCATACACACGTCCAAACAGAGAACTGAGACAGGGGGACAGTCTTCCAAAGGCCTGATAAATTCAGCCTGGCTTTGAAGTACGAGCTTAAACCTTGTGTGAGACGCTTTTCAAGCAGCTAAGATAAAATGCAGATGATGAATGAACTTGAGGATTTGCCTCCTCACGGCTCCAACTCTTTCACCACGTGCGTTTTTTATTGTCTCATGGTTTGTTTGAAGTTCATTCATCCCTGCTTGTTTATTTGTGACCATGAGTGTCTGTGTGCTCCAAACATGTTTCTAGGTTCTTGTTAGTAGCTCCTGAGGATGAACCGGATTTGTGGAAATACACATTTGCTTTATTACATTTTCTCCCGAAAGGCAAGAAGACACCGTCTCTAAAGCAAGGCCCTTATAACAGCCACAGGAGCACTTCCATTATATAGACATCATGTATATATAAACGTTTGGCCCTGAGTTTTATGTTTCCCTTACCTAAAGAGTTCTGTGTAGACGTTGGCGTCCCCAGGAGGCCGTGCTCGGCTTTAATGGGCAAGCTCTGCGTCTGGCTCTGCTGGGAAGCCATCCCGCTGAGTAACGACTGGGACAAAGACTGGGACAGAGAGCTGAGCGGAGAGGCGGACAGAGAGGAGGAGGAATGCAGAGACGAACAGCGTGCCAGAGAGCCCGGAATGTTGACGGGGTCCGAGCCTCCTAATAACCTCTGACCTTCAGATGAGAGAAGACATCAGGCATCAGATTAAAGGAAATAAAAATAAATAAAAACATGCCCATACTTTGGTAAAAATAAGCATTTCATGCTTTTCTTACTTGTTATCCCGAAGCCATTATTGTCTTGGTCCTCTAGGTCTTTATCGAGGGAGGCAACGCTGATGTCATTGAAGTTTAGATCAAGTGCAGAGCCTAAAATATATATATAAAGGAAAAAGGGAATAAATTCAGTTCATCATTGAAATAAGCATTAGTGCATCATGCAGAAATGCAGTTCTTACAGAAAGCTAATATCATATGAACAGGCTTCTCACATACCTATTACTGACTCGACCGTATTGCTTCCTGGATAGAACGGCGTAGCTTTTGCATTCATAGTTGATAATGTGGTGGGAGAGGAGCTGTCTGAGCCGATACTGGAGGCCAAGCTGGACGTGATGCTTGATGTTATGCTGGACGCCAGCGGGTTCACCACGGAAAATATGCTGCCGTGGCTCTGAAAGGACATGAAACGCACGGTCAGGGTGCAGTATCGTAAAAAGGACGCAAAAACGCAAGGCTGAGGGCTGCATGTCTTCACCTGCTTATCTTGGTCTATTATCTTCTGATTATTTTCTCCACACTGGCCTTTATGGCTCTTTGCCTAAAAACAAAAGAGAAAATCACATATGATCACATTAAATCCAAGCTATAAAGTCTGAAATCACTAATTAACTGGAGTACAGTGGAACCTCGGATTGCGAGTAACGTGGTTTACGAGCAAGCAAGTATTAGTTTACGCGTGTCGAGTATCATGTGTCACGCATGCGACTCTTATTTTGACACCAAGCGGCAATTGATCACAACTGAGCCAATGATTTTTCTCTCTCTTGCGCTTCGGCAATTATGGGTAATCGTCTCCCCTGCTGGGTCTTAGTGCTCGTCTCTTACTGGTATAATCAACATCTCCCTCTGTCTTCTGTGTGTACGCGCGTAATTTGACACTGTAAAAAGTTATTTTTACTTTTTTTAAATGGTAGGTGCAGGTTAATTAGTTTTATTTTTACTTTATATTTTGTTTTAATTATTTTTATGTATTTATTGTTTTGGGCTGTAGAACGAATAATTCGAGTTTTCATTATTTCTTATGGGAAAAAGTCTATTTGGTTTACGAGCCCGTTTTTGGAATACGAGCCTGCTTCCGGAACGAATTACGCTCGTAATCCAAGGTTCCACTGTACTATGTATATGGTAGGTGAGAAGGAAATTTTATAAATCAGTGCATTAGTGATGCAAAAATGCAAACACACGACAATAAACCTTTTCCACAACGTGTCAAATGATTTCACGTTTGGTATCAAATGAAACATAAAAAAATGAATAAAGTTCTAAATAATTAAATGGAATTGAAAAGAATCGGACAGAACAGAAAGGCTGGCAGTGTGGCCACGTCTGCAGTTCTGGAGGAAAGGCGCTTTCAGAGAGCGTAAAGAGAAACGAGTCGTGGAATACCTGGTCCTCCCGCTCAAAGCCCGGAGCTTTGGGATAGTTAGACGTCGGAGACGAAACACTGGACGTGGTGGACTCTGAACATAAGCTACCATTAGTAAAGCTTTTGGGCCTGCCGATGGGTCCAATTGGGGACAATGAACTGGTGCTTCCTGAGCTCGACGTTACAGTTGGACTATTAGAGCATGACACCTGAAGGAGAAAAGCACAGAGGAGCTTAAAGGAGGTCTTTCAGAGGCGGCCAGATGGCCCGAGTCTGCAGCCTTTGGTTCATTTAATTCACTTTCTAATTCTACGGGAGCGTCAGGAGTGGTCTGGTCAAATTGTATCATCGTGAGCCGGATTCAAGTTCAAATCTCAATCTGAAAGTGTGCAACTCTTCCTACAGACTGCAACTGAAAAAATAAACATGCAAATCAACCCAATGGGAACAGAATATCACGAAAGAAAAAGGACAATACAATACGGGAGCTTTTCCATTTGATTTGATGTGTATTAACCCTTAAGAGTCAAACGTCACCGACATGATCAAGTTCACATCAGAGCGTAAAAACACTCGACAAGACAAATCACTTTGTCTGACAGACCACATAACATGTAGATAAGATCGTATAAATTAAAAAATTAGGAGAAGGAAAAAAAAAAGTGTCGATCACGTGGCTGGATCAGGACGCGGCAGTGACGTGCAACATTGCTGTGAACTTCTATTAAAAGTGCTGGCTTGTAATTCCATGCTAGTTTATATCTGATGTTCAGAGACCAAATAAAAATGAAAAAATAAATAAATAAATAAACAAATAGTTTTGCAAAGGAAGAGGGAGGCGGAAGAGATACGCAGGAGACGCGCGTGGACAGAGAAGAACACTGAGATATTATACAAATGTTTAGAGGTTGTGAGGAAATTGGAGTTGCACTTGTATGCGGAAAAAATAAAGCGATCGGCGAACGCAGAATGAGCAGAATTGTTCTCTCTCTCTTTTTCAACACCATGCCAGCTGCTACGGCTGTATTCATGTCAGGTTTGTTATTCAATTTTAAAACTAGATAAGATGTTTAAAGTTATTTTTTTTCTAAGATCTTTAAAACTAAATGTACTCTTAGGAAATTTAAAACAAACAAAAAAACTTTTTTTGTGTTACAATCAAATAAAATATGTCTGATGGACAGAAGGGATTTTCTCTAGACAGTAAAAATGTGTATGTAGCTTTTGATTGTTCTATTCTGCATCTTTTGTAAGTGACTTGATCCTAACGATTACTAAAAGCAAATGTATGTTCTGAGCCAACATCAGGATTAATTTCACATAGTTTATTATTGAGGCATTGATCCAATTCCATTCCGAGTTACATTTAAAATTGGTTTTAAATCTGTGAAGGGTGCAGAGCATTTGATTTTTTTTTTTAGATAGAGCTTGTTTGGCAGTTTGTTTGGCTTGTTTGGCAGTTTTGTTTGCTTTCTCATTACCAGAGACTCCTGAGTGTCCGGGTATTCAACAGAGGATTATGGTAACATTATTGCCTTCTAAAAATGACAACTTGTTTAGGATTTCCACGATTGTTAGATGATCACGAAAGGATTTGATATGTGATTTTGAGTCTGTTATTAGAAAATCCTTTCGTGATGTGGATTCAATGAATTTCAAAGCCATGAGCAGAACATTTACTTCTGCAGTATAAAATATTTATTAATTTATTGATTAATATTTTGTGTGTTTTTGAATCTGTGCACTTCCTTAAAAGTTAGTCTACAATGACACGCAGGACTGTGAGAGTACAGCGACCTCCGGACCAGACGACACTACCAGCGACAACTCCAACACCATGGAAATGCACATCCTGTGACTGAGCCCTGCGCGCGTGTGTGTGGCAGGAACTGCTTTATTGAGTGGCACAGATAATAAAAAAAATTTTAATTTCTCTTGAAAACAACTGCTTATTGCTTTTATTGACTTTAACTTTATGTTCGGTTTGGACTATTTGGGAAAAGACATCTGAATGTATGTATGCGAGGCTGTAGTGCAGCTCTCTGTCAAATGATTTGAAGAGCAGCGTATATAAAAAGGATACCTGCTTTTGGTTGCAAATAGTTTTTTTACAGACTTAAAGACTTAAATTTTCATTATGTTTTTATGGTAAAGTTATTTAAGAAATAAATAAACGCATTTAAATCCTATTTGTTTTGATCGTTTCCTAGGTGAAATATCTTGATACAAAGGGTCAAATTGAAAAAGAAATTGACTGTTCTGTGTTTTCTGGGGCAAGAAGAGAAAAAAAGACACCAATCTTTATCATGGGAAACGTTCATCATTGTGGTATATGAAGCCAAAAATGACCAAATTATCTCAAGACTCCTAAGGGTTAAATACTGTGTACTGAGTGTCATATTTCAACTCTGAGCACTCCAGAATTTGTGTGTGTGTGTGTGTGTGTGTGTGTGTGTGTGTGTGTGTGTGTGTGTGTGTGTGTGTGTGTGTTAACAGGCAAACACATACGCCTGCCGTTTGCCCGTTGTTACTGGTGCTGCTGGTGATGGCGTTTGTGGTGCTGCTCCAGTCACTGCCGGGACACTCGGGGTACTGCTGGGAACCCAGTTTAACTTGAGAGCCTGCCTGCATCGCTGTGAGCAGAGTGCTCATGGTCTCCTCAGTAGAAGGAATTCCTAAAAAATAAACAGAGGATTTTAGTCTTGGTCAACAGAAACAATCCCAACAAAGCAGAGAAACGTCTTTTAACTTACTCTCAACATGTGCGAAAGCACAGAACGGCCCCCTGGGACAGTATCCGGTCTGCTTCATGTCGTTGCATTTTGTAGACTTATAAATCTGCAGAAACACACATGGACATTTGTTATGGATGCATCCACAATCGGTTTTTAAAAATCACTTTTTACTTTCGATCGGCCGGTGCACGGGACTGGACAGACTTCAATCTGAGCGTCAGGGAGCAGAGACCAGCCGATCAGCCTCAGAAAGAAACACACTGTTATTACATTACATTATCAGACGTCGTGTGTTTAAAAGCCCTGATCTGCCTTTTCCTCCAAACTCTGTAAGTGAATTAGTCTAAAAACACACTCATTACACACACTTACAGCACTAATCGGATCTCAGAGATCTCGTGTTTGAAGCCGCATTTCAGGCGGTAAGATAGCACCACTTTTTTATAATCCTACAGGTGGCGCTCTAAACTATTCACATCCCGTGTGGTAGAAGTGAATTAAATGCCGAGTATGTTTAGAAATAATAATTATGGTGGATGACAGAGACAATGTAGCTTTTTAGTTTAAGTTAAAAGTCAAACTCTTGTATTAGAAGTTATTTTATATTGTTTAAATGCTGTCTGGTTTTTAGGTGAGAACACTAATGTCATTATGGACGGGCTACATTTTATTACTTAAATGTAATAAAGCTAAAGTGTAAAACTTTTAAATTACGAGTGTTTTTTTATTTTAAAAATAGAATATCGATGTTTATAAAATAACAATACTTACAGAATCGAGATATGAATCTAATCAGCATCTAGTTATTGTGATAATATGGTGTCATGTGGTTATAACAGCTGTTATTACTAAACAAATGTGTATTTATTGAAAGGAAAAACTGTTTTTTTTTTCAAACATAAACTGATATATTTATAAACACTACATAGTGAATGCAAATAGATAAAAGACTGAATGAGTCGGACAGAAGACATGTTAGTTTCTAGTGTTTGCAGTAAACCTGAAATAAACAGATTCCGTCTGCAGGATGGGAAAGAAACCCTTAATATAACTGAACTGATAATGTTAGTACAGTTAATAAGACAGTGAGAAGCCCAGCAGTGAAGATGATGAATGGACTGAAGCTGTACTTCACTGACCTCGGGGTGAAACTGCTGCTCGGTGCGCGAGTGGCAGTACTGGCAGCTGTCTCCGCTCTCGCACTTTGACGGCTCTCCCCACTCATCGCCGTGCTTCACGCTCGGGCACGGAGTCGACCTGCGAGAGACCGGAGGACGCAGGTTCATACCCAAGCGCGCTTTTCCTTCTCTACGCACGGTGCTGTGCACAAAGCGAGACGTGCGCTCCTACCTGTACTTGAACTTGCGGGGATTCCGTCTTCTATCTCGGCTATTGTGGTAATGGGGACAGGCGTAGCCTTGTCTGCATAGACGAGGGGGCTTGGTGCATTGCTCTGTTTTATAGTTGGCCAAAACAAAATTGGTGTCTGTGGAAATAAGGACAAGAGAATGAGACACTTGCTTTGAATGACACACAGGCGCCTGAATGAGACACTTGCTTTGTCTTCGTGATTCTCAGACCCGGGTCTGTAGTGTTTAACGAGCCTCACCCTGCCATCGAGGATCTTCTATAAGCGTCTTCTCGATCATGGCCTGGCTGGCCAGAACCCCCGGCTGCAGGTCTGGGATTCCCTCTCCAGAACCTAACTGGCCGTTCTGTAAAGCTTCTTGTGCTTGTATTTCTCTGTGAAAAGGGATGTGTGCAAATCAGACAAAGCTTTAAAAAGCTGGAGAAGGTGAAAACAAAACCTCAAACAAAGATGCAGCAGTGACTCCAGATTTCCACATACCGGTTGCTAGGCAACAGCAAGACAGCATATCTAAATCTTTATTATTTTCTGTTATTCAACGGGGGAATCACATTCTCTCCGGGATATTTACAAGCATGACTGCAAAAATGTGCTGTGTTATTTACGTATCGCCTTTTCTCTATTAGACCATATCAAGCGACGGTTAAACTTGTGGTTTCGCCTGTAATGTAAACGAGTCGTAACTGAACATTTTGCCTGAAGAGTGTTTACTGCAGGAAACTGCCACAGAAATCCCCTGCTTCAGCAGAAACAGGACAGAAAATCTAATCACTTCCTGGTTCTGCCAGTGAGCAGGTCTGTTATTTTCCCTCTTCGATCACGGCGTCGAAAACAAGAAAAACTCTTTAGACAATGACGTCATGATGACAAGAGAAGCAACAATACCCCCTGTCACGTATGTGTCGACTGTCTGTAAACGGTTTCTGCTGATTATTGCAGTCTTGCCCATCTTTTGCCCCTGATACTGTACGTGTGACAAAGACAGAAGAGACAGAATATAACATTCAAGGCTTGAGTTCTTCTGTCTCTGCGAAGCTCCACACTGGACACCGCGTTACTTTTTTAGGATTAAAGATTAATCCTGCTGCACCACTGGGCACAAACCTTTGATGTTTTGCAGCCTAGTGTAGACAGCACTGATCTTAGTGTTACAAGAGCTCTTTACAGGAGCAGATGGTTTGGTTCGGTGTTCTTCTGCACTCAGGGAAGTTCTGCTCTTAACTCTTATCCGGACTCTGCTGTGTATGAAAATGTTCCGTTGGTGCCGAAGCCCACAAGCTATGTAAAGGCTGCGGTCCTGGTACTTTGCGGAGCAGAGCCGTACTCTGCAGGATCACCCACCCAGGGACCAGGGGTCGGCAAGGTCAGTCCTAGAGAATCACAATCCTGTACAAGCTAATCGAGGTCTTCAGGATTACTGAGGCTACAGGCAGGTCAGTTTTTCTTTTTTGTTTAGGGTTGGAGCTGAAATCTGCAGGACCGAACTTGCCGACCCCTGAGCTTGGCCATCATGAAGAGCCTTAACTCTTGCTCTTGATACCCAAGAATGGTGCAGATATGCACCTGGACTCCGTGAACCAGGCACTGCACCGCTGACTGACTGACTGACCCCGACCCCATCCTCTTCTCTTCCCTACACTGACTCAACTTATTCTGAGGAAAGTGCTTTGAGAGACAGAGTATTCAAACTTATAAAACATGTACGAGTATAAAACATGACTACAAATCACATCGATACACCTCCAGGTGTAGAAGTAACGGCACTCACCTGATGTCATAGACCGGAGGCCGGAGGTCGTGAGGCCCGTGAGCGAAGGCGCAGTGGAGACCATTTTTCACGCAGTGGCCTCGGGCATCTGTTTCATGGATGCAGGTGCCAGTCTTATAGTAACGTAAGTGGTACTTGCGCTCTGTGTCACCAGTGGTCCGGTGCAAGTAAGGGCAGCTGAAAAACAGGAGAGGGAATTAAAAAAAAAAAAAAACATTTATTTTTAACCTGTTTTGTCCCGATTTTCCCAGACATTGCCAGGTACAAGCATAGACGATGTAACGCATGAAAGCTACGGCTCTGTCCAAGAGACTCTGAGACACATCAGACCAGCTGCTGCACCTTTTTTAAACGCCTGCTCATGTAAATACACCAGGTTACACATTCTCAATTAGGGATAAGATTCAAATCTGCTAAACCAGGGGACACGGCTTGCTTTTGACTGCACAGATTTCTCTCTGCCAATTTGCAATTTACACCAAAAACCGCATCGCACTCGAGGGACTATTTGGAATGAGAATGAAGTGACAGACGAGGTTCTCTCAACACCTTGTTGTAACTCAAACCGAACACGGGCAGTTCAGAGGCGATTCAGAACGACGTGGACGTGATTACTAAGGAAACTGAGGCGTGTTGGTTATCAGCCACGACGTTATCAGATGCGTTTTCTCCCTGAATGTGCTTCTGTGAGTGGCTTTGAGCTGATCTTCCCCCTTTACCAGTTCTGTGGACCATACAGATCTACTTTCACCCATGCTGTTCCTCACAGTTAGTGTAAATAACAACCGTTAGAATATCTGTGATGCCAATTGAGACGTAGAGTTAAACATCCCCAGGATTTTATGCTCCATTATAGGGCTGAAACGATTCCTCGAGTAACTCAAGTAATTCGATTACAAAAAATAATCGAGGCAAAATATTCTACCACGAAGCTTCTTTTAATTAATTTTAAAAGCTTGCGTTATGTTTTTGCGCAATTATTTGTTTGGATGTAAGCCGCCAGTAAACAGACGAAGAAGAAGCGCTTACAAAGCGGAAGGAGACGCAAACAGTTAGCTGTGTATTGATGTGAGGGAGCGTTCTGTTGCGGGCTGCGAAATGGAAAGGAGCGATAAAAATATATTAAAATTTATTTTAAAGTGTGCCCTAGTTTTTTTGATACTTAAAGTCATTTGAAATACCTTTTTTGTTAGTTTTTGCATCTGAGAAAAGGCTTTAAAATAAGAATGTATGGTTGTAATGCACTTAATTCATCTCAGTCAACTTTAAGCTCTTCCTTGTATTGTGAATAATGACATTGTTTATTTTTTATAAAATGCCTTATGCATTTAAAAACTAAAAGTAGATTTTTCTAAAAAGAAAACCAATTAATCTTTGTTTCTCTTATATATCTTACATTGCTGTTTAATTAAGCAAAAGTACATTTTATCCAATTACTCGATTAAATTTTTTGCTAGAATACTCGATTACTAAAATATTCGATAGCTACAGCCCTAAATCTATTATCAGCACCCAGATTCAATTGGATTACTCGGTCGGAATGGACTGTTGTATGAAACTCTTTTTTTCCTTTTAAACTCCTTTATTTTGTCTACACAGATTAAACTTTGTTTAATTTCTCAGAAACACAGTCATGCCAAACTGCACATGTCTTTCCGTTCACCTTCTACAGTCCTATAGCAAAATCTGTCTGGTGCACTTTAGGACCCGAATAACATTTGAGATACGGAGATAGTAAACGTACAAGTCGGAAATAATCATAACACTTAACATTTACATCTCTACAGGCTAATTGAGCAGCGGATTAAATGGGTCAGACGTATCGTTCTGAATCATCAGAGAGAAAACAACAAGCTGGCAGATTCTACAGGTTGTGATGCAACAACAACAACAACAAATAAATTAAATAAATAAATACTGTTTATATAAATGATAATCTAAATGATAAGGAGCTCACACAGGGGAACATTTGCACCTATTTGAATTAATCCGACAGGAAACAAGAATATCAGTAGAGATGCCAGTACACAAGTTTATCGCCTTCTCTGTACCAGAGAGACATGTCGTTATCTGCACGGAGAAATGCTCAAATCAGATAAGGTTAAAAAAAATAATAAACACACACACACACAAAATAGGTTTTATAACCAAAAAAATAAATAAAAAAAAGTCAGACATGAGCTCACAGTATGATGCTGAAAATGTGAATTCTGTTCATTTCTCAAATATAGAAACCGTCTCACATTTACGTGGCAACAGTTCCTATGGTAACGGCTAAGCAATGACAGAATGGCTTCTGCTGGATGAATGAACGTCTGAGCGCGAGCGTGATTACAGCGAAGCGGCACGCTACTCAAAATCTTCCCCTCATATTACACTGAACATGAAGCCGAACACCACGTTAAAGCATTAAATAATAATAAAATAAAAATCAATCAGAGAATCAACCTCAGACACACTATATGGTCCAAAGTGCAGACACCTGACTCTCACGTGTACACTGTACTGTATAACCTGTACTGTATATGTTGAGCATCGGCGTTATATAACAAGCTCCACTCTTCTTATGAGAAGAGTCAGTTCATCCCAAAGGGTTTGTACACAGGTGCACAGTCATGATGGAACGAGTTTGGGCTTCTTAGTTCCAGGGAAACTGTAACACTACAGCCTCCAATGACCAGCTGCATCACTGTCCTCTTCCAAATGTACAATATAATAACAGTTTGAGTTTGTCACGGTCAGGTGTCCATATACTTCTGGTATACTTCAGTGTATCTGAGGCATTATTATCAAACATCAGCATTTAGCATTAGCATGAACGATCTGACTGAGGTGTACCCTTATAATGTCATGATATAAATGCTCCATGCACAATAATTTCTAAAATGATATATTGAAATTTAAAAACATCATCCACCTCCCGATAACATATCACGATACCTCAGTGCCGATTCGATTAAAATTATTATTCTATCAGGATTTTATAAATATCCCGATTCTATATCATTTTTTTTTAGCATTTTTTTTTTTTTTTACAGTTTTAAACCTTTAAAAAAGTTTAATGAGTAATTAAATGTCACCTGTTCCTTATAACATTAGTTTTCTCACATAAAACTGAGCGCAGCATTTAAAACACTACAAACTTCAAACACAAGAGTTTAACATTTAACTGAGCATTACGCATCTCTGGCATCTGCCATAATTATTACTTGCAAATAATTCACGCCTACCACATGGGATGCAAAGTTGTTTAGATTGTACCTGCCTGCAGGAGTATAAAGAAACTGTGACGTTTTATCGCCTCACACACCTCCAAACAAGTCTCATAACTCATCGCGCAGTGAGCGCGCCGGTTGCGCGTCTGCGTGTACACGACACATGCAGCTTCTAACGCATGCTTTTTGTCTAATTAGCGCTCGCGGTGTTGTGAGTCTGGTGTAAGCGTGTGTAATCAGTGGGTTTGAGAATAATTCACTTATAGAGTTCGGAGAAAAAGACAGATCGGAGGCTTTTATTGCACGCAACTTTCAATAGAGTAACGTCTGTATCATCCACTGGATGGAAACACTCGTAATGCGTTCATAATTATGATGCAACCACTAACCACAGAGGGAAATACTGTACATATAAAGAACTATAACAGCAAAAACGGAATAAGGGTTTACAATGAAACAGGGTTTACTTCCGGACGATGAACAGAGATGAACCGATCGATCAGCCAATGAGAGGAATCGTCTGATTTTCAGTGTGATTGGCCGTGACCGGTGATCAGCCGATCAGCCTCAGATATAAATGATTCTGTACCGAGCGCAGAAGCTTCCGGGTGGTTCAACAGAAACACATTTTTATGGAGGTACATTATCAAAAATCATGCGTGTTAAAAAGCCTCTGATCTGCCTTTTTCTCCAAACTCTGTGAGAGTAATAGTTCTCATCCGTAATAGTTCACAAAAACAGGCATTTTCACATCAGTTGATTAAATTCAAGTGATACTTTAAAACATAATACTTTACGCTTCTTATCTGCCGATCCATGCTTCTTTCGTGTACACACATTTTATTTTTATTATTTTATTTACTTATTTTTCTACTAAAAGAAACACATGTGCTAAATACAATTTCATGTCCTTTTATGTCATTCAGAGGAAACTTGGCCAATTTAGATTTCAGATGAAAAGACAAACGTGAAAAATGCGAAATTGATTGCAACATGAATTTGACATGATTACAGACACTATAGATTGTTGTAGAGGAAAATCCTTAATTTTGCAGGGAATGCATAATTCAAGTTTTACAGGTCATATGCTTCTAGAAGCTTACACCAATTTCAGTATCAATACTGAAAAAAAATATGAATAACTTACATTTTAAATGATTATTGTTTTAAGCAAGACAGTATAATGCTGAAACTGGACATTTTGGGGGCACGTATAAAATCAGCTCTCCAAAACGGTTTAAGTTAGTAAAACTTTACATTTTTAGGGAAGCAAGATTGGTCAATTCCATGTTGCATAAACCTCAGGAGTAGCTTCTTTGGTACTCACATTTTCTGCATTATATGTATCATAAAAAATAATAATAATAAAATACTGTTTTGGCCCAGTGAATTTCTTATTGTTGCCAAAACAACTTGTATTATTAGTAGTAGTAGTATTAGTAGTAACATTATTATCAACAATACTACTACTACTATTAAAAAATACTACTACTAAAAATAATAACAACAATAATCCATAACATCCTTAGCCAGGTAGTAAACATGTCCAGTAAGAGCCAGTGAAAAAAGACTACGTGCAGGAGGGAACCAATCAAGAGACAGAACTCCGAGGGGTGTGTCCTGTCGTTGCTTGTGTTGTTTTTTCTTTTCCAGCAATCAGCACCCCTCTATCTCTCACACACACTCTCACTTCTCACACACACACATACCTGTAATAACAAATTTATTTCCTGGTTTCATTTTATGCGCTCGGACCAGCGCGCGCGTTCTCAAAGTTTAACTGATAGCCACGACGTCAGCACGTGACCGAGGAGCGCGAGACACGCTTATAGTTCGGAGGGAAACATCACACAACAGTGTTTGTTGTTGTTATAAATAAGTAAAGAAGAAATGCGTATTTTACGTCCCCTCCACTTCACACAGAGCTGCGTGTACGTGCGCCATCTAAACCAACTGTCACCTGTGTCCGCACGTGCTCAGCGCAATTTTTTTTTAAGTATTAATAATGAGAGCGTGCGCGTGCAGCTCGTAGAGTTTTGAACTAACAGTCAATGCGCTCGTGCGTAACGTTCTGCGTGCAGCGCAAAATACGCGCATTAATGAGAGGGTAACGAGTTTTGAAATTACAGTAAACACGTACGTGTGTGTAAAGTGTTAAACGCTGTATTAACGCTACTCACTCGTCTCCATCCGGACAGATGCCTGTAGTTTCGTCGTATTTGGTGCAGTACACGTCGGGACTGTAGTTAAACGTCCCGTCTCTCCTCCTGATCGGCCTGCGCCTCCGCTGGTTCAGGAAATGCCAGTGGAAACAGGTAAAGGGTCTGTGCTGTGTGCATTTGTGCTGCAGGAACAGCGGGCACTGCTCGGTCCGGAACTCCTTCAGATACCTGCCAAAGAGTGTGTGTGGGGGGGAGAGACTTCAGCTGGGGTAGACAGAAACAACACGGCGGCAAGCCATCACAGTTATAGTTATTATTATAATCAGATTAATTGAATAAAACTACTAGACGCATAATAACAAAGTTAAGAGTTGTTATTTCATCAGAACTGAGGCATCGCGCTAGTTTCCTGCGCCGATGTAGGAGATGTTCAACACAACAAACCGTAACGCAAATCGGGATTACGGATCAAACTTACGCACGATCTGAGACGTGCACCCCAGCGTCACGGCAATGGCTTACGCCAACAGCGCAGCGTAAAAGCCTTCGGGCCGAGGCGAAGAGAAGAGAAGAGAAGAGAAGCTCCTCTACCCGATTTGCGTTGTTGCTTTTGAAACCGTGTTCACACATCAAGCTTTCTGTTTTACACACACACCGCGCACACACACGCCTAAAACATGTTTGCGTCGTTTCGTAACAACAGTATATTTATCCATGTATTTCACCAGGGTTTGTGTAAGTATGTTTTTGTGCGTGTGTGTGTGTGTGTGTGTGTGTGTACGAAAGAATTTAGAAAAGGGAAAAGCTCCATATTTAAACGCACGAAGGAACGCAGTGATACCGAGCGCTGCACAGTTCCACCAGGAACCCGAGTACCAAAGAGAGAGAGAGCCCCTTTTCTACCAGAAAACGCATTTCGCCCTGTGAGCGCGCACTTTACTTACGTGTAGTGGGTCGGTTTCTCGGTTTGAGGAGAAGCGCTCGCCGCCGTTTTCGAAACCGACGGCATTTTCGGTCAAAACAATAACTGCGCATGCGCGGCGGCAGCGGGCCCCTCTCTCCTCTGCTCACGCTCTCATAACGCCACCATGCGGCCAACACGAGGCAGTGCCGCGGGACACTAACGAAAAAACCCAAACTTACAACATTGGAAATATTTGTGTGTGTATTAATACCACTGGTGTTCTTACGTACACATTTATGTTTTATTTCTTTAAAGTGAACCACACGACAGGTGTTTTTTTGTTGGTGATTACTTTACATCTAATTCAATTAGTTTTGAATACAAGAAAGCTTTTGTCTGTGCATTGATCAGAACTCCCTGTTTTAATGATATCTTTAATTTTCCTACATACAGAAACATTTCCGTATGTCTGCCCAGCCATATTTTGTCACATAATCATGCAAAACTGTAGATATCTGCCTGGATTTTAACCTGCACTCTAAATGTTGAGTAAAAGTGATTTTATGAACAGTTATGTATGGGATTTAATAATCTACTTTAAAATAAGCTACCAATGCGCCACTCGCTCAATGTAAAGAAACACCTGCATCAAGAGGTATTCATTAGAAAAGCTAAACTGAATATTTTTTACTGGGATTAGTTCATAATTTCACCATTGAAATGACAGAGCCGATGTGATATAAGTGAATTTTAACATGCTGGAGTTGTTTTAAGACAAATCCACATCTTTATCCGATCTACTTTTTCAATTTCTTATCAGTGATTCAGTCTCCAATTGCCAGGTTCTTTGAAGTTTCTGTCATTAAATAGAGTTTTACACTGAGTTACTACGTTACTAACAAAGTACCATCAGTTAAACACTGTTGAAAAGTTTTTTCTCTCTCTATCCTCACTTTCCCATTGATTGTAATAAGATGAAATGACAGTAGATAAATTGCCATAATGAAGAGAGGTAGACAGTAGATCTTGCCATAAACTAGGTTTTTTTTTTTTTTTTTTACCAAGATTCCAGATTTAAAATACCATGTAATGTCACACCAAACGTAATTTTGTGAAATTACAGTTGCAGGCAGATTTGTATGTGGGCTTCAACCTGAAATAATATCACTGATTACATTATCATCTTATTACTAGCTTTAACCTTTTAACTACTTCCACAAACATTTCTCCCTCACATATATTATGATGTTACTGCTATATATCTATATAACCGACTATGGGAGGAGCTTTGCGCATCACGTGACGCTGGTTAGGCAACGCTGGTGCGTACCCAATGTGTTAGGAGCTTTTCGTGTCACGTGACGCTGGTGCGTCTGTTACTATAAATACCATGCACACGCACTCATTATTTTCATACACATCGGGACAGCCGTAGTGAGAAATCGGAGAGACGGAGACATAAAGTAAGGTAGTACAATCGAGATTTTTTCTGTATTTTATAATATTTATAATATAGCAGATGTATTTTAAAAAAAAGAGAGAGAGATTTCCTTTAAAAAAAGACATTGCAAGTTAGCTAGCCGGCTAGCTAGGTATTTTAATAATTTCTGTAAATATCCTGAAAACACATTATTTGGTCATATTATATGTAATTAAAAAAAATATATATATTAATCGTTCGCTTCGTTTGTTGAGACGTTAATTCATATTTCCCCGGCGCTGTTTTTATTATTTGCCCGCCATTTTGGACAATGAGTACCTCAGGGACGCTAGTGATGAGTTAAAGCTGAGTGTTATTTGAATATACTCAACAAAACCATTCTGTTGTTAACTAGTTAAACCGTTTATAACGAGTTGTTCAGTGTAGCCGAGGTTTTATTTTTGTATAAAAGAAGCTGTAGTGTTTAACCCTAGCGGCTAGCTGGTTAGCTGCTCAGTTATAACGTAATAATGCTGTTTTGGGGGAACGTCTCAGCTCTGACTAAACAAACACAATGCGTCAAAAATTTACTGAAATACGCTTTTTTTCCCCGCTTAACCAAAATGTCCACGTCAACATACGCGTGTGTTTATGTCGTCGAATCCTCTGTGGTCTGGCTCATTATTATGGACCTGAGGAGGAAGCCGTAAAACGGGCAGCGCCGCCATTTTGTCTGCGACACAATCCGCCTCGTTAATTCTCTCTGTGGTCACTTGAAGTAAAACAGAGGTTAATCCTGCACTGTCTGAGGGGAAGCTCACTATCACTTGAACTTAACTTTTGTGACCGTGTGTGTCATTTTTTATTTTTTAAGTCCTTGTGCGTAACAATGTGTTTGTGTTGAATTCCAGCGGGTTTTTGAGACCATGGCTCGTACCAAGCAGACTGCGCGTAAGTCCACTGGTGGGAAAGCGCCCAGGAAACAACTGGCTACTAAAGCAGCCAGGAAGAGTGCGCCATCTACCGGCGGAGTCAAGAAACCTCACAGATACAGGTAATCACCTTGATTCCCAAAACATCCTGTGCATATTGTTTTTACGTATTATATACTTAATTAGCGGCCCTCTTATTGCCATGAGATGTATGATTTCACTGTTTTGTTTGGTTTCCAAAAATTTAAGTTCCAGAAACTTAGTTGTACCTTGACCTACTAACATGGTTCTTAAGATGAAAACTTGTAACATGAACTGCACTTACCCTTAGGAAATGTAAATGCAGATAATCCCTAAAATGGGAGACCTTATTGATCCTGAAGGAAATTCAAGATATCCTGCAGCAATAGTGACCGTAACAAGACGAGTTGTAGATGTGATCACATACCGCTGTTCTCGCATATAGTCAGTGTCCACGGGGTAATGTGAGAACTGAGCAGAAGTTATTAGTGCAATGCTAAGAACAAAAAATGTAAGAGGACCGTAAATCACAAGAACCAAGTGAAATTGCTGTGCAATTTTGTGTTAAATTTTACCAGTACTTCCAATTTTGATGCACATTAATCTAAACATTGGATTAAGGGGAGTGTAAAATATGCAGTATTAAAGCGTCCTTAACGTGGCTGGCGTTCGCCTCGGTTAATTCGCTTGTATGCTGAGGCAGATTATTTGCGAAATGTGAATTCTTAAGATTTGCAAGGCGGGATGTTCGTATGCAAGGGTACCTCCATAATTATATAGTATGTAATCTATAAAGGTACTTTGCTGAAGTGCTGATGTCCTCATTTTTTTATTCCCCCCCCCAAAGGCCTGGAACTGTTGCTCTGAGGGAGATCCGTCGTTACCAGAAATCGACAGAGTTGCTCATTCGCAAGCTCCCATTTCAGCGCCTGGTCAGAGAAATCGCACAGGATTTTAAGACCGACCTGAGGTTCCAGAGCGCGGCCATTGGTGCTCTCCAGGTATTTCTCCTTTCGGGTCTCATAATTTATACCTAGGACTCCTCTCATGAAACACGGTCTGTATCGTGTTACACAAAGTGTCAGGATCCAGGCACAATCTCCTGACCATTCTACAGACCTCCATGTCACACTGTCATGCTGGTGTCAATGAGGGGGGGGTGGGGTCAGATGGGTCTCTCCTCCACCTGCTTTATGGTGCAACATGAGCAATTTTAATATGTATTGTCACATTTATTGGCTTTACTGGATTGTTTGGATTGTACCAGCTTCAAATAAATGAGTTGACCAGTTCTCTCTGCATTACTTTAACAGGAAGCAAGCGAGGCTTACCTCGTCGGCCTGTTCGAGGACACTAACCTGTGCGCCATCCACGCCAAGAGGGTCACAATCATGCCCAAGGACATCCAGCTGGCGAGGCGGATCCGAGGAGAGCGAGCATAATGATGATAAATTTGTCTTGTTTTAATCTTTGTTTAACCATACACTCAACAGCAGTGGATTTTAACCGATTGCATAATTTTGTAAAACATTCCCTACAGACTCAGGTTTCTGGTGAAAAATGTGGATTTACTATTAGCAGTGCTCATTGTAGAGTAGCGTTAGTTTGCATGCAGCGATATTTATCTTTTTACATTGATTATTGGGTTGTTAATAAAATTTCACTACCTCAATTTGTCCGCTTGGAGTTTTTCCTTCCCCTCCCCTTGTATAAAACTTGGCGTGTGTGAGGGTTTTACAGCTGAAACTTTGCAAATGATTTTTGTCCACAAACCAATTGCATAAGTCTGTGGGTGCCTCATCTTGCTCTCCCACTAGGGGTCAGGATAATCATTCCATAAGCACACATGGATTCGTCTTTAAACTGATTTGAAGTCCTGCCTTGCTTCCCCTTTCTGCACTTAAACAACTGCTGTAGAAAAGTGGTTGAACTTGTACACTAATATACTATAACTACACTGCAGTTTGCAAATACAATACACTGTATGCTGCTTCTGATGTGCTTCGCCAGCTCTTCTGCCCATGCTGATTGATGTTTGAAACCCCAATTCAATCCCCCCCCCCCCCCTCAATGAAGGTTAATATGCAAATGTAATTGCAGGTCAGTTTCATTATTCAGTCTTCAATTCCCCCTGTATGCACAGTGACAGGCTTGTGCATTAATTCACTCTTCATTAATTAGCTTTGACCTGACAGCACACTCATTGGTCTTGGGCTCCTGTTGCTGCATTAATGGAGCTTGAAAGCCTACGGCTGTTTGGTTTGCATATCAGTTTCATAATCCATGGTCTCCAGCCTTGATTACATTAATCGGTTCTGCACTAGTTCCAGGAAAACTCGAATATTACTCGGCTTGCTTGGTGTGGTTAATTTAACACAGTGGTTGCGTCTAACTATTAGATGATTTCTCCTTGCATAGAGCTTTAACATCCATATGTTTAGAACAAATCAAGATCTAACTTTTAAGCAAATGTTTGTGTATATTCATGTCAGTCCATGACTTGAGAGCTGGTTGAACCACATAAGAGACTCTGTGCATACCACAGACGTACATGCCAGCAGGCGTGACGTCAGAGCCCTACAGCTCGGACCCTTTCTCAAGTCTCAGCTGCATCCGCAGGTCTCCTGTCACACACTTCTCACAGTCTGCGCTGGACCTCTGTCCCTCTCTCTTGCTCTTTGCATCCGCAAGTTCATGTGCTATTCAGACTTTTTGTTCACACGTGCATAATGAACCTGACCCACTCGGTCATTCCCTCGGGAGACGTAAGGGTTCTGGGCCCATGTCTTGGCGTCGCTTGTTTTAGCGGCGCGTACAAGCCCTTCATTAAATTATCACTTGTACGTCTTCCCATCGTGGTTCCTGTCTCTTGTGCGTCCCCAGGCGGTTCTCAGCATGTTCCTGACTGCGTGTCTCTCTCTGGGCCTGAGCATACACAGATCTCATAAGGAAGTCTCCCTGGGGTCTGTCTGTGATTTGATGTTTATTAGGCTACTTGAGTAAGTTAATGGTTTGAAATAACCATGCATAAGTCCGTACATTAGAATCACAACGTGATAACACGGCTCCCATTTCCCAGGCCGTTCCCTTTGTCACAGCTGAGAAAACAACTGCTGGCTGGTCACTGTTTTTGTTTTTGGTTTGTTTTGGTCATGTTTCCCAGACCAGACTAAACCTGACATGCGATGGGGAGGGGAGGGGCAGGATGGGGTGGGGTGGGGTGCTTCCACTTAGTGAGTTTAGAAAATCAAAGCTTTCTGGAAACACAATTAGGATACAGAGGAGAACACCGGGAGCACATCAGAAGAACTCACCTCCGTTCAGGCACCATTCATGCACACACACACACACACACACACACACACTGACTCTGTATGTACGGCTAGCTCGTCAGATATGCAGCTTAATCCAATGTTTTCTGCAGCTCTCGCAGCCCTTTTATGCACACTCAGATAAAGTTGAACTTATGTTTTAACATTTACGTTTTTAAATTGTTGTAAATCCTCTGATTAGTCTTTGCACAAGCAGAAAAAGTCATTATAAACCTAGCTAATATGGCTACAGTCGCTACCTACTTTTATCTCCAGTGGGATCTCGGCATACGAACGCCGTGTCTTAAAAACTTTTGCCTTAAAAGCTGAAATTGTGCATAAATTTGTCTCAGTATAGAAAACAGTTTCAGTGGACAAGCGACTGAACTGAACACTGAACACGCGTACGTCCGGGAGCCGGACGCTTGTTTGTGTCAGTGGAAAGCTATATATATATATATATATATATTTTTTTTTTTGCATTTTATGCAAGATTTAGTTAAGATGTCACACCATGGGGTCCCAAGAAAGTTAGCAAGAAGAAAAGGGAGCCGCTTTCAGTTCATTTTTTTTAAAGCAGCCGGTGCCGGGAGGAATCATAAATTAACGTTAAATGAGGTTTAATGTCTATTTATTTCGTATTTTACTTCATATATGTGTCTTTTCAAAATGTTTAGATTTTTTTAATGCAAAAATATGATTAGAGTGTTGGAAATGCATAATATTGATGATTTTTTTGGGTGGATGGAACGGATTATCTGCGTTCACATTATTTCCTATGTGACAATGCGTTTTGCAATACGAAATTTCACCTTAAGATCTCGCGTCGGGAACAGATTTTTTTTTTTTCGTGGTACCTGAGGCTGTATACCTGAAGGTTAATGTTTCTTAGATCTTTGTAATTTTATCACAGAGATTAATTTCAGGATTTACAGGTTACAGGATCCCAAAACAAGCGTCTTTGCAGTATGATTTAAACTACTGTACACAAGCGCCCTTTGTTTGCAGAAACATTGTTTCTATTTGCTTTTAAACAATATCTCTCATGGCTTTGGGCAGCTTTTAATTCAGCTCATTAAACACCACCAGCTGACTCCTGGCTGACTTTTTTTTTTAACGTCCTTGACATTATTCCAAATCTTGTCCCCAGCATTTCATGCAGGAAGAAGTGGCCATGCGGCATACAGATGAAGACGCTGGCACCGCTGCTGGCATGGTGTGTGTTTCCAGCTCACTCCCTCAGGGTGGGGAAATTAGCATATAACATTTAAAACTGACATTTACATTTTACATTTACAGTACTGTGCAAAAGTCTTGGTCCCTTCATTCCTTCATGTTTGTGATCACGCCTTTCCGTAAATTATTCTACGTATGGTTTTATGTCTGTAGAAATCATTGAATTACAAATAAAAGACTTTAGATGGGTGTTCACAGACTGGGTCACCTTTTGCTTCCAAAGAGCCAGATTTTCTTGCATTTTTATGCAGTCTTGAGGAATAGTTCTCCAGGCTTTTTTGTCTCTCATTTTCAGTCCAGTCTCTGAACCTGAGTCGTGTTCGAGGAGTGTTTTTTGTTTGCTAAGCCACACAGTGACCTATGAATCATGCAAGTATAAAAAGCATCTAACTGAGGTCCTGAGCCAGTGAGAAACAGGTGCAGATGATGAGAGATGATCAGGCGGTGATTAGTGATACTGATGATGCTGAATGCTGAGGGGTTGTACAGACGAGAGGGGGAATGAGGTCGCTGCTGCTGAGGTTGTTACAGAAACAACCAGTTTTTAAATTGTATCTTTAGGCACTTTGCAGTCGCAATAATACAATATAATAAAACTATATAAAATATAATAAAACATTTGTTCTTGTTCCTTTAATTTAATCTACATCATGTGATTCAATATGAAAATGAGGAGCAGACGTCTAATAGTGACTATACTTATAATAATATGACTATATTTCTAATGATGCACAATACTGTATATATGTTAGTTAGATATTACATTACATGTAATGTTTAAAAATTCACATGTAAACTTTATTTATTTATTTATTTGTAAGGGCATCACTGGCTCTGTTTCTCCCCTGCCGTGCAGACGGCCCAGATTCAATTCCCACTAAACACTTCAAACCTCAGCCACTGGATGCAGTGTTGGTCCTGGATAAAATGGGAGGGTTGCTTCGGGAAGGACGTCCGGACCGGAGGTTCCACTCGGGCGACCGTTCGATGGAAGCAGCCGAAAGACCAACAACAGCTAATGTATTTATTTAGGCATCTCGTACACACGATTCTTCATCTGGCATCAGTGAGAATTTAGATTCAATTCCCACTTTCTGATTTCATGATGTCGCCTGCAGTCTATAAAAAGCTAATTAAAATAATCTTGGAAGTCTGCTTGATTAATGTCTGTTAAAAGACGAGGGTTTTTGTTGTTGCTAAAATTCACCAAAACACAGATTAGATCAAGATCAGATCACTTACAGCTCCTAACAGATCTCTTATACCAGGCAGGTTTATAAAAAGTAAAGAATCCCAGCCAGTTTTTCCTCTGTGTCAGAAATATCACACTGTTCCACTGAATGACGTGACTGTAATGAAATAATAATAAAATAATAAATAATCACTATCTTTAACACATTGGTCTTTGCCCTTACAGGAAAACTTTGTTTGCTCTTTTTTATAACAGTCCTGGGAATCAATTAAAATGTCTTTGAAAAAGGCAAGTGATATTTATATTGTATTTTCCCCCTAAAGGCAGTTTTACTGCTGTCTTCCTCTTTTAGGTTTCATTTACAGTTTATAGCAGGCGCATAAGTCGCAGATTTATGACACAGCGTATATATGCATAACTGGGTCATAAAAGGTGTTTTTGAGATTTTCACTGTTTTTCTGAGATATGAACGAATACCTTTTAGACTGTGCTTTAGTAAACAGCTTTGACGATGCTGAGGGCACCGAACCACCGCACCAGGATGTCCAGGCTTCATCTTTCCTCAGCTCAGCTAAAGGATGTAACTGATGCAGCCTACGGTATCATGCAAACTCAGAATTTTTTATGTTTTCTGCTTAAATACGTTTCATCAGGAAACACCAAGGCTCTTCGAAAACTTAAAATGAAGTAAAAATAATAATTTATAATAATAATCATCATCATAATCATCATAATAATAATACAAGAGAAATAGGCTAGAAAACACTGTATTCATATACATACACCATCGTTTTCTTCCATCACTATTATTTTGTAAGAAGGCGGCGTGTTCAAGTCAAACTGGGACTTGATGAATTTTCTGGAAAATGAAGGCTTTATGCCTATTGTATGGTTTTATGGTTTTATACCGATTGACATTTCCAGAAGAATTCAAGCAATGTAGTCTTGAGACTATTAGCCGCAGTAACACGTTTGAATGGTGTAAACATTTTAAAGAAGGTCGTACGTCGCTCGGAGCGCATTGCAGCGAGTGGAACGCCTGATCCTTGCAAAAGAGACGCATCTGTCTGTGTGAACTGTACACACAATCTTTTACAACACCACTTGCACGTTACAGGAACACGGCTGTGAGCTACTGCCACGTCCTGACCTCACTCAAGGGCACTTCCACATGTCTGGACCATTAAAGGAGTTCCTGAGAGTCTGATCATGGCTTTCAAGAAAACGTTCATAACTGTGTTCTGTTATTCTGCACAATCATAAGTCCCCGTTTGACTTGAACGCCCTATCAATTTATTCTTTTCTTATGGCGTACATACACACACACACACACACACACACACACACACACACACACACACACACACACACACACACACACACATTTTAAATTGTATTTGCCTTTCGAGTGTTTATAATAAGATGTTAGAAGTTGAGATGATTCACAGCAACTCTTGGCAAGGATCAGCAGTTAATCCTACAGGTCAGTCTGAAAGTGAAGCACAAGAGTTATTGTAAATTTTTTAAGCAACACCAAGAAGGAGGACACACAGGATTTGTCTAAAAAGCTTCACTGTGTGATCTGTATAGCGAGAGCCCCGCACTCCTTACAGCTGTTAGATTGTCTCTGCTCTAATGGACCGTAATCTGTTTTGTAACTGAAATAAGCTTTTCATCACATTTGTGACTCTGTGCATCATAAGCAATACTGTCTTATTTCAATTACATTTGGTCGCTAATTAAATGAGTGATTATAAGCAAATCATAACCTTTTGATCAGCCTGGGATGTAATTATGAATCGAGTGCAGCTGTACATATTTATGAGCGCTGTGATTAGTAGGTGTTCACATCCCAGGGGTGTTTGTTCATTTCTCTTAACAGACTGAGAACGACTAAATACTCCATCCTCATGAAATTTTACTCTGAGCAGAACCGACGTATCAGGAATTGTCAGTACCGTGTCACAGTGTCACTAAGCCAAAGTACGAGCACATACACTTACTGTCCACTTCATCAGGAGCCCAGGTACGACTGCACATTGATGCAATTAACAGCCAATCACGTGGCAGAGCAGGATGCATAAAATCATGTGGATTTCAGTGACCTTCAGTTAACAATCCCATTCAAGCACCAGCATGGAGGAAAGGCCGGAGGCAGACAGACTGTGTTTCAGAAACGTCTGATCTCTTGAAAGTTGTTATGCAGAATGGTATATATACAGTTTATATAAAAACATCAGCAGCAGTTTTGAGATCAGAAGCAACTTGTTGCTGAGAGGAGAATGACCAGACTAGTTCAAGGTGTGGTAGCATAAATAACCGCTCTGTACACGCATGGTGAGCAGAAAAGCATCGTAAGGAGGATGGGCTACAACAGGAGAAGATGAAGATGATATCAGCTTCCCCCACTGCAGTCCACCAAGAACAGCAATCTGAGGCTACAGAGGAAGAGGTAAAGATTGGACCAGGTTATGTTTTTCCAATCTTCAACTGCACAGTTTCAGTGAACATGGTGACTTGATTTAGTTTGAGCTTCTATCGTTCATTCTATATGCTCATGAACCATTCCTTAATAAAACAACGAAACAGTGATAGCTCCATGTGACTCTATGTGTCTGGCAGTTTACACTTTTTTATCTTTCTTTCAAATTTGCAAACGATCCATTCTTCTCGAAGCAACGATGCCGGATCAGGGACACTGCGCGCTGGAATGACCAGAGATATGAGCAGGGCTAGAAAACGTGACTGAAAGCAGTGCACTGAATAAACAGCACTGATGGAGCACCACTGGATGGGTTACTGAGGGCTCCGGTAATGTGTTTGCATTACCTTTTGCCTTCCGCGAGCCACCTGCCCCCGGCCCTACCCCTGGTAAACAGGAGCAAACACCTGGGGTTAGAATTGATAACACTTCTGTCTGAGCACACAGGAGGTCTCGTGAGCCAGTCTCAGAGTTACGGTGGGCAGTGAACTTCAAACCAACCTGTGTTTAATTACAACTTAGCCTAATTTCATATATATATATATATATATATATATATATATATTATAGATATTTACTCATCAAAGAAGAAATGATCCAGTGAAGAAACAGGTCTTTTTTTATTTGTTCCCTTACCACGGGCTCACTGAGCACAATCATCCTGGAGTATAAAAGTCACCTTGGTACATGATATATTCATCTTTAAAGTTTACTTAAAAAACAGATCAGTTATTTCATCTTTGCTGTTTACTTTCCATTCCACCGTAAAAGGTTTGCAAAGAAATACCCTGAATAATCCATTTCTCAGTATATATTACACTCTACAGGAAATAAAGCAAACTTCTTCAACTGCTTTTGTAAGCTGAACTGAATACCCCTGTCAGTGGGTGGCCACACCCACGTCCTCTGCCCTACTCCTCTACCCTACTGTGTCTGCAGATTAGGAGCAACTTAATTCCGAGAGGCATACAGGGTTAAAAAAAAACAAAAAAACAACAACAAAAAAAACTTTCCAATTGTTCATCTTAGAAATGCAATGAAGAAGAATCTCTGGATGCATTTCCAATAACAGTGGCATGACATCCAGTTCTACACTTCTGACTCGCTCCTGACGGGGATGTTGAGTTCCAGAGTGTGATGGCAGAAGCGATAGACCACTGACCAGCTGGCCTTCTGCTTCACAAAGAGCTTTAGTTTGTCTCTGAAGGTCTCTCCCAGGAAGCTGTAGATGATGGGGTTCAGGCAGCTGTTGGAGAAGGCCGCCAGGTTGACGATGTGCCCGGTCAGAGGGTAGTCGTGCCACAGGGTGGTGGCGCTGCGCCTTGACGTGCCCTGCAGAAGCTGGATGCTTATGAAGACGTTCTCAGGTAGCCAACAGATGAAGAACACCAACACCACTACGACGATCATGCGCAGAGCCTTTTGTCGGCGCGGCCACAAGCCTCTGTGCTTCTGAGCCCGCATGAGGATGCGAACGATCAGGGAGTAGCACAGACCGATGATCGAGAAAGGCACCAGGAAACCGATTGTCACCTCCAGCCACTGGATCTCGAAGACGTTCGCAAAGCAGAAGTGGACCTCGCCCGTGTGCTGCGTCTGCACGATGGTGAAAGGCAGCAGGGTCGCCAGGATGGACGCCATCCAGATGAGGCTGCAGCTAAGCTTGGCATGCTGCATTGTGCGTAACGGTCTGCTGCTGATGGAGCTGGCGAGAGCCACGTAGCGATCGAAACTCATCCAGGTCAGGAAGAAGATGCTGCTGTACATGTTGACTTGCAGGAAAAGGGACATGAAGGTGCAGAGAACGGCGTAGTCATAGTACTTCTCGTTCAAGTTAAAGACCTCGATGAGCGAATCAGCCACTAAGATGAGATCGGCCACTGCCAGGTTGATGAAGTAAAGGTCGGGGATGGTCATCTTCTCTCTGTGGTTCAAGTTAACCACCAGGATGAGGATATTCCCGATAATCCCAATGGGGAAGAGTAAGATTGTGTACAGGCAGGAGAGGAAGAGGCCGACCACATAAAACTCATAGGTGTCCGTGTTCTCGTTCAGATCCGTCGAGCTGTAGTTGAACGAAGCGTTGAAGTGCTCGGTGCTATTCTGATAAATGTGAATTAGAGTGCTCGTCTGCTGTTCCATACTGACAGACTCTCTGTACCGCATGTCCCGAATCACAGGCCGAACGCTCCACCAGTGCTACATACTGCATTCGAGTGTGTGCCCAGCTTGCAGTGTTGGGTGGAACACTCATTTAGGCTGTCGTTCCCATTCCTAACAGTCAGATCTTACAAGAGAGACAGTTCATCAGGAGTTAATAGCATCCCGAGGGGCTTGCCTCTTGAGACGGAACGGTCGTGGGAACAAATACCAATAAGCACCTCCATGTTTGTGGTCGTCTTATCTGGGAGGGCTGCCTGGGCTTGTGTGATCCATGACACTGACATGAGAGGTCTCGTTCTCCCTCTGTCTTTCGCTCTTTCTCTCTAGGGGCTGCGTGGCTGTTGTACAGTTTGTTCTTTACACGTTTTAATTCCAGTGCTGCTTTGTCTCCTCCAGTCCAAAAGCATGATTATTCATCAGGCGGTAGTCGATGACGCTATTACTGTGACACCTAATCTAGTGAGACAGAGGAAGGGAGGAAAGAAGAACGAGAAGGAAAGAGAGAAAGGGGGAGAGAGAGAGAGAGAGAGAAGAAGTAATTACAAGAGGAGAAAAATACCAGGCACCCTGCTCCTGCGGTGCGTCTCACATCAATTCCTGTCTCGTTCTGGCGCCTCGGACACGACCAAAACGTGTCAATATTTAATAATATCTTTCACTGTGTGTCAGGATTCCAATTTACCAACAGTATTATTATCTACAGTAGAGGGAAAAATTAGGAAGTGATTTAAATGCAAAACAAGGACGTAAGATTTGAACCAAATGTATATCAGCAGATTTTCTTACAAAGCCAGAAGACCAGATGAGAAATGATCTACAGGAGCATTATTAATGATGCAGGCGTAATGAGAACCATTTCTTTTCAATCAGATTAAATGAGCATTGATTCGAAGTCGAGACAAATAGCAGCACCCAGCTTGAAGTCTTACACTGGAAAATGTAAAAGCAAAAAAAAAAAAAAAGTCTATAAACCCTGTTCCGTCCTCTTTATTTTTATGTTCTTCAGTTCATTAAAGATGCAAAGGCAGTGGCATAATGAGAGTGATAATCACATGAGGCGGAGAAAGATCTTGACCTTTAACGGATGACCAGAGCCCCTGAACTTGCTCCTTCTTTCCCCGCGGATAAAAGCTGTGAAATATTAATTTCTTTCCAGTAAATTACACACACACACACACACACACACACACACACACACACACACACACACACACACACACACACACACACACACACACACACACACACACACACACACACCTTTACGGACGCAACATGTGCAATTCAGATTTAAGTCAGGAAAGATTCAATGCAATGCAATAGAGCAGCTGCGTATGTGATTTAATCATATAGTCTGGACACCTAATAATGGACCGATGTAAATCCGCTGCACAGCAAAGCCCTGGGCTTAGGGATCAGGTTCCCAGTGAAATTTATTGACTTAAGGAGAAAGAAAAGACAATATTGCATTTGCCAGGTTGCTAAAATTAGAATTTCAACAAATTCTAAGAAACCTGTTTGAATAGAGAGTAAGACCAGGATAAAACTTATTAATAAACTGAGACATAATATCAGCTTAGATTGATGTAAAAAGATCTATAAAGTATAGACTCTGTTTGCATCCTGGTTTTTATGTAGAGCTCAACTTTTTCTATAGTCTCCATACTCTCGGTTTTCACTCCACGTTTCTGTTAGATCTGCAATTGATAAACTTTTGATTTTGTAAAGACGTGAAAAGCTCAGTCAAGCTGTTTGCTACAGATTGCTGTTTTCCCATCCCCAGAAAATCAATAGAGTTCCCTTCACGAGCAAGTTTAATGATCTAGCTGAAAAAACGAATGTATATACAAGCGTAAAGGTTCTTACCTCACATGCGTATGTGGTTATCAGACGAGCAGCGCAGAGCTCCGTCGCAGAAGTCAGAACAGCCTCAGAGGTTTGTAATCCCACATCCAGTTCCACTCCCAGCGCCCCCTACTTGCAAAACCCTGCCTGAGAGCGGGATCGAGCCAGCGATGATGAAAGCAGCCTCCCACCATCCCAGCTCACCCTTCAGCTGAGATTTGCTGCTTGTGTGTGCGTGTGTGTGTGTGTGTGTGTGTGTGTGTGTGTGTGTGTGTGTGTGCGTGTGCGTGTGTGTGTGTGTGTGTGTGTGTGTGTGTGTGTGTACTGTCTGCCTCCTGTCAAGCTCCTCCACCTCCTCATTTGCTTTCTTCTCCTTACTCAGCTCTGTCCTCACTCCATCCCCGCTGCCATGCAGCATCATACATGAGAGGAACCCACTGACCCGAGTGACTTTGGAACAGGTGACTGCAGCCACACCTCATGATTTTCTCAACTATGTATTCAAAATCCTGATTTATTGCCTTTTAAACGTCAAACCTTATGACTGGCTCGAGTGTCTACTGAGAGAATGCAGTTTAGGAGCATTCTGCTGAGCGCTGGAGTGTTAGGAGAGAAGGAGTGCAGAGAGAGAGAGAGAGAGAGATGAGTCTTATTATACTTATCTAGTATTTATTTATATTTATAGATATATTTATTATATCTGCAAATTCATGACATGAAATGAAAATAAATAATGGATTCTGGTGGTAATGTATACATTCGTTTATTGGCATAACACTTAATTTAAAGTACATGGTGCATTCGTTACACATTTATAAGCATCACATAAATATTTCATCAAGTTCTAGAATATTCATGAACGTCTAATGTAAAGCAATAAGATTGACCCGATGAGGTGATTGATTTAGACCTCTTTCTATTTATTTTCTATCATCAATCAATATCCTTTTCTCTATCTATCTCTAAATAAATGTTGGTTGTAAAGTGTTTTATAAGTGTGTGTTATAAAAGTACATTTGATTAACATTTCAGCTTAAAGACGTGTAAATCATTCAGCTCTGAGTGTTTGTTTTCCCATTTCACTAAGTCTTACAGTAAGTTTTTCCCTTGTTTTGGTTCATTTGAGTGCAAAATAAATAAAACACATGAACCAGACAAAAGAAATAGGACGTGACCACTGCATGACCCAGTACATGTGAAGTTCATAAATGAGACTAGAATAAAGACTACAAGTGGACTGAACACTCAATTCCCAGTTTAATAAATACTATAAAAACACCTCATTAAAAGTTCGATACTGTCCCAGCTAATAACTTCAGATTAGCAGAATGTTCTTAGAAAGTTGCGATTTTTGATTCCTTGAACGTCAAGTTTTCCAGACGTTCTGGGAATGATTTGCATAACGTTAATAACATTCTCGGAACGTTTCAATAAAGGGTTGTATAACGCTTTAAGAACTGTATTTGTAGGTCTTGGGAATGTTGTTTGATTACACTCTGGGAAGATTTCAGCAAAGTTTGTCAAACTTAAAAATCTTTCAATTTTTCACTCTTCTGAGTCATTGAGTTATTCTTTTTATGTGTGTGTGTGTGTGTTTGTATATATACTTTTGTCTATATACCACATTTAGAATGTATACTACTTTATACTAGTTTATTATGTACAGGACTGGAAGTAAAATTTTTGAAAATAATCATCCCAAATTGATAGAATACAAATTTATAGAAAACATTTTATAAAAGTTTTGTAATATTGTTTTATAAAATATTTTCAACATCCAAACAAAAACACTACAAAAAGAGACAATAAACAGATTTTATATAAACAAAAACTTAAATTTTACTGGACTCAGTTTGCCAATACTTTATTAAGGTGTGTATTGTACATCGTACATGAAATGGTTAATCTAATTAATGAAGCCTGTACTCTATGCCAGGCTCTTGAAAAAGTTTAATACACATTATGTTTTATTACATCTTTTCCAAACTGTCC
This sequence comes from Clarias macrocephalus, assembly GCA_011419295.1. Taxonomy (NCBI): domain Eukaryota; kingdom Metazoa; phylum Chordata; class Actinopteri; order Siluriformes; family Clariidae; genus Clarias; species Clarias macrocephalus. The sequence continues at coordinate 48,734 of JAAGKR010001011.1, read as the reverse complement.
TGAATGTTCTAATAATAATAATAATAATAATAATAATAATAATAATAATAATAATAATAATAAATACAGCAGAGGAGCGTTTCAAACACTCAGATCTTAATGACGTTGCATAAAACCTTCAATATCATGTGACACGCTTTCCTTAAATTTTTACATTATTGAATATTTATGCTGTGTATGAATGTGTAATAAGGGCCCTAAGTACAGTACAGCAGATACTCTTTATCAGAAAGTATAGTTTTCTATAAATAGCTTGAGAAAAATACATTTGGGAATTCATTCTTTTGAACAGAGCACACACGGGGAAGAGAGACTACAAAATGAGAGGCAAGTAAATGTCACTGATGTCCTTTATATCAGTAAAAGAGCATTTTAAGAGCTAAACGTTTTACAACAAGGAGCTTTTTAGTCCACTTTTAGTCTTGATTGCCAGCTGAAAAACTAGTTTAAAGAAAGAGAAAAAGACCTAATACCATTACAGTGGGTAATAATAATAATAATAATAATAATAATAATAATAATAATAATAATAATCGTCATCATCATCTATATATCGATAGATATATTTTGATTATGTGATTAGACATCCCACAATGCACTGCATCTTCTGATATATTACTATAAACTAATAAATGCCTCTTTAATGAATACCTAATTGTGTACAGAAAATCCTGTAACATAATAAGTATTAATGTAATAATTAATTTCCATCAGGTTCTACATGTAATATAGCTAGAAAAAAATACAGTAGATAGTTTGCAATCTGTACAAACTCTTTAAAACCTTTTCTTTTCCCTTAACATTTGAAAAATTTCAGTCTATACATCAAACGCTAGAAATCCCTTATCATCATCTAAATGCTGTTCATTTTCAGAGAAGAAGATCGAGCATAAATATAACATGAACATCTTCAACCCTTGGGGATTAAATTCCAAAAATTGCCCTTATTAATTAATTAATTGTAATGTCATTGCAGTTAATTGATCAGGGCATTTTTGCAGGAATCACTTATAAAAAAAATGAAAGACTGAAAAAAGGCTTCGTGTATCATCATGTGTAAGTTAAACAAAATGTAAACAATGGTAAAAAAAAAAAAAAGTAAAATGTGTGTGTGTGTGTGTGTGTGTGTGTGTGTGTGTGTGTGTGTGTGTGTGGTGCCTGTCTATTAGCATTTGTCTACTGAATTTATTTGATATAATATGTTAAAGGTTCTTCTTGTTCTTCAATGCTCTTCTTTCTTTAACAAATTCCATTAAAGTACTAAATGTGTCATTCAAGGCAGTGTTTTTTTTTTTTGTGGACACACTTTGAGGATACAGATTTGACTGAACATTGATGAATAAGGGCCTTTACTGTACGTCTCTAGAAAATAAAGTGAAAGTTATTGTCAGACACAATAAAGCACTGCGACAAAAAAAATCAAATGCTGCATGTGTTAATTCAGCATTGTTTTTTTCCCCAGATCGCAGAATGAAAGTCATCCTTGTATAACAAGCGGTTCTCTTCCTGCTCTTTGCGTTCTGGTGCTCAGCTTTTCTCTGTGAAGCAGCTGATCAAAGGGCAACAACACTGCAGAGACTCGGGTGTCTAGAGACGGCCATCTGCTGTCCACTGTTTCCCACCGCTTCGTTCCCCTGCACTCTACATCTCTCTCGTCCAGACGCTGCAGACCCGCACAGGCTCTCCGTCTGTGTCTTGGCCTCGTGCTCTCGGCAGTAATGCACACTTTTTATACACAATACATTTCCTCTTGTTGAAAGTGACAGAAGCTCCATATCTCCCCTGTGGTGCACACATCTGACACCTTTACTCCACTTCTGTCCTGGAGAGAAAAAAAGGAAACCCAACTGCTCTCCAACATGAGGGGCGTTTAGATAAATTATTCATAAGTATTGAACCGGGTCATCTCAAGAGAGAATAGAGTCCAGCTCACTGTTAGGTGCTTTGTTTGTTTGTTTGCTTGCTTCTATATCCGTATATTAATTTTCCATAAAATTTTATAAAACATAAAAATGAAAGATTTCCTAAGTCTCGTCTCCTTTTCCCCAAACAGCCACAAAACCCAAACTTCAAGCTGCATTCAGAAAAACTGGAAGATGTACAAATGATGCACAAAAGCCAGACATTGCACAAACACCACAGTCATTACACACTACACACTACACATTACACACTACACACTACACACTACACATTACACATTACACATTACACATTACACATTACACACTACACATTACACATTACACACTACACATTACACACTACACATTACACATTACACACTACACATTACACATTACACACTACACACTACACACTACACACTACACACTACACATTACACACTACACATTACACATTACACACTACACACTACACATTACACACTACACACTACACACTACACATTACACACTACACACTACACACTACACATTACACACTACACACTACACATTACACACTACACACTACACATTACACACTACACATTACACACTACACACTACACACTACACATTACACACTACACACTACACATTACACACTACACATTACACATTACACACTACACATTACACACTACACACTACACACTACACACTACACATTACACATTACACACTACACATTACACACTACACATTACACATTACACACTACACATTACACACTACACACTACACACTACACATTACACATTACACACTACACACTACACATTACACACTACACACTACACACTACACATTACACACTACACACTACACATTTCACACTACACACTACACATTACACACTACACATTACACACTACACATTACACACTACACACTACACATTACACACTACACATTACACACTACACACTACACATTACACACTACACACTACACATTACACACTACACACTACACACTACACATTACACACTACACACTACACATTACACACTACACACTACACATTACACACTACACATTACACATTACACACTACACATTACACATTACACACTACACACTACACACTACACATTACACACTACACATTACACACTACACACTACACACTACACACTACACATTACACACTACACACTACACATTACACACTACACATTACACACTACACATTACACACTACACACTACACATTACACACTACACATTACACACTACACACTACACCACACTACACATTACACACTACACACTACACATTACACACTACACATTACACACTACACATTACACACTACACACTACACATTACACACTACACACTACACATTACACACTACACACATGCATACACAAGAAAAAACACTGATCTCCTGGCATGGAGGAGGAAAAGAATCTTCATTCAGGCCTTATGCATGTTTTTATTTTAATGAAAACCTACATTTAATTTATATCTATACAAAAGAAAAAGCATAAATAAACACATTAATGCGCGTGTGTAGCACAGACACTTCTGCCTTGCTAGGCAACAAGAAAAAAAATCCTTTGGCATGCTGAAACCAATCTTCTGGCATCATATGACACATCCATTGATGGCGTAGATTTTCCATATGTAGTGTTTTTGCTCATAAACCTTCAGTCACCATGCTGAGAAAAAAAAATCAGGTTTAAGCAGAGAGAGGACTGTATAGGGGAAGGGAAACTTTTATGAAGCTGTGGTCATTGAAAAAAGGCTCACGTACTCCATTATGGAAGCTCAGACTGTCCCAAATGACAACACAGACAGAATGCGCTGCCTGTTCCCTCTTCTCACGTCCAAGTAAAACATCCTGTAGAACATCCTGAACTGCATCCTGAACCGAAGATGTTCTGTGTAGTACAGTGTGTCCCTGCAGATGGGGCTCACATTGCCACCACACTGGCCAGGCACTTCTGTGTACAGCATATAATAGCAGATTCATCGACTGTCTTTGGTTTAAACATTTAAACAGTGAAAAAAAAAAGAGTTTTGTGACACAACATGCCTTTAAAATGACTCCTCGTGCTCCCAGAGCCACTCTCACACTCTCACACTCTCACACTCTGAGTTACCCGTCCCATCAGATGACGTGATAACCTGGTGATTCAGTACTGTACATTCAGGTCATCAGCTGACTTCATTTTATTGCCACATATCGTTGCTGAGTCTAGACCTGAGCAACTGAAGCTAGTGATGGGTCGTTCTTGAACGTTTTGTTCTTTTTGAACGAATCTTTAACATGACTCAGAAGGTCGAGTAGCCTCGGAGAGTGATTCGTTCATTTTCTACTGGGCGCGCATGCGCAAGTCATCGCAAAACCTCAGTAGGTTTTGTACAGGAAACAGAAATGAGTCGTTACCTCTGAGTCCTGGGTCCGAGTCGTTGGGAGTCACGTGACAAAAGAACGAATGACTCAGACTTGGAAGATTCGTTGAGAACCGTTTGATTCTGTTTCTGTACATAACCTACGGAGGTTTTGTGATGCTTTGCGCATGCGCGCCCAGTAGAAAATGAACAAATCACTCTCCGAGACTACTCCTTCTTCTGAGTCACGTTAAAGATTCGTTCAAAAAACGTGACTCCCATAGATGCTATGGACTGCAATAGATTCAAAAGAACAAACGACTCGGACTAGAAGATATGATATGAGCTGCTCATTCTGTCCTTTAGCTGCATTGTAATATTTTCATTACTGGAACTATAACCTAAATTTTTGAATGTAGACATGTTGGGGGTCTGTTTATCGAAAATATTTTATTTCATTTCTGGTCAAAAGAACGAAATGAACTAAATGACTCAAAAAAAGATTTGTTCATTTTGATGAACGAGATTCAAAGAACCGAGTCACTAAAATGATTCAAACTTCCCATCACTAACTGAAGCGACCCCAGATCATAACCCCGCCTCCAGAGCCTTGTACGGTGGACGCTATGCATGATGGGAGCATGACATCACCATGATACAATCTTAAATAAAAAGCTGCTTTGCGACAATGACAATTGTTAAAAGCGCTATACAAATAAAATTGAATTGAACTGAATTGATAAACACACTTGCAAACAGTTTCACACACCAACATGTAATCGCTTTTCTTGCACAATATTTATTTGCTGTTGATTATTTGCACCAGAAATCCTTTCTGTGTTCGCTGCTACTTCAACAAGTGTTTCCTGCTTCTCATCTCACAGACAAGTTACTCGCACCATCTCAACTCATTTCCACGGAGTGTTGCATTGTGTCATGTCGTCACTCTTGTTCGCACTTCATGTTTACTCTTTTGCTGTCTTTTGTGCAATATTTGGACAGTTTAGTTAATTTAAGGTGTTAATTCGTATTGTCTCTACTGTTGCTGCTACATAACAATGTTTACATCCTGCACAACTCACTTTAAACACTCAGTAACAAATTTTACAGTTTATATTTATTTACAGATATTTTATACACATGTTTATTCAAAGCTTTTTGCACTAACGAACTAATTCTATTTATCATTATTCCACGCACTCACTCATCGTCAGGACAGGGTGCCAATCCATTGCAGAGTGCACACACACACACACACACACACGCGCACACACACACACACGCACGCACGCACACGCACGCACGCGCACGCACCACACACACACTACAGGCATTTTGGGAGCGCCAATTATCCTAGCCTACATGTCTTTGGACTGTGGGAGGAAACCAGAGTACCCAGAGGAAACCCACCAAGCACAGGGAGAACATGCAAACTCCATGCACACAGACACGGGAATCGAACCCGGACCCTGGAGGTGCAAGGCAACAGTGCTAACCACTACACCACCGATGTCATTATTCCAACAGTTGTATTTTATTTATGTTATTTTATTTTGTATTTGCACTGATCAACAATAAAAAAAATAACAATACGCTGTGTGCTTTAAATTGCCCCATGTGGATAAATAAAGTTTTTTGAATTGAATTGTCACAGTTAGTGAGCTAATTAGTTGTCTTTGTTAGTACTAAATAGTTCAGTTAGTGAATTTTAGCCAACGTGATATAGAAATGGGTTACAAGAAATAGCACGGATACACACGATCACATCTTGTTGTTTTCAGTTGTTTCTATGAAAAAAAATGCTAATTTTGTGAAATTTTTGCGACATCATTCCGATATTCCAGGAGCAGTAAAATTTACGATATATAATAAATGATAACTTTTGGGCTCCCTGACGTATCTGAAACCCCTGACGTCTGAAGCCTCGTCATTACAGGTTTTTTAAATTGTTTTGGCGCAGTTTTCACAAGCAATTGGTAAATTTTCAAAACTCTTAGTACTTATATCACAACAGATCATCAAAAGTGCACTTTTTTCAAACATTTCATCATATTTTCAATTGTGTTAGTACAATACACATAATCACAAAATATCCTTTTCACTACACAAAATAAGTGTAACACAGTAACTGCCTTTCATAATGTTATCACTATCAAATTTTTGATTTGCATCTCTTATTATTCAGTTTAATACATTTGTCTGTCATTTAATTCAACTGATCTTAATGTTTAATCAATGAATCATTCATTATGTCCATGGATTTTCAACTTGACGGATTGTTGTCTGGTCATTTGTAAGTTACAAATTGCTGCAAGAGCTTTCAATCAAGAAATACAAATTATTAATTGTTTCCCCTGATGATCACAATTAGTTACCATATAAGTAGACCTGTGTTTGAGACTTGGCACTGTTCAAATATGGAGCAGGATCGACTCGTAGGGAGAGGAAACCTTCATCGAAGAGGTGGTGGTGCTCCTCGACAGACAGGTGGTCTTCAGGGAAATGCAGGCAGAAGACAACACGCCATCATCTCTAATGAAGTCCGGGCCATCACTGTTGACCATGTGGTTAACAGAGGCTTTACCATGGCTGAGGCTGCCAGGTTGGAACAGCCTAATTTACAAAGGTCAACTGTCAGCTCTATCATCAGAACTTTTCGCCAAGAAAACCGATAAGTCTGCTATAGCAACTTCACTTCTAAAATATAATACTCTATTGTATAGATGAACAACATGTAATTGTCAGTTTACAGTAATGTAATTTGTAATACTACAATATTGACAGTATATGGTTGTCCTCAGAATTAAAAGGAGACAACCTGGTGCTGGTCGCCCAGGTGTTTTGACCGGGCAGCAGGAGTTGGCTGTGGTGGAAACGGTCAGGGCAAGAAATGACATACGGCTGTCTGAAATCAAACAGGCTACTGAGAACAGCAATGACGCCTTTGCCAATGTGCCATCAATTAGCCTTCCAACCATTGCCCGGCTTTTGAAGAAGCACCAGGTTTCCATGAAACAAATGTACTTGTTCCTTTTGAGAGAAACAATGTCCGGGTGAAACAACTGCGTTCAGGATATATTCAGGTACAACACTAAACTGGCATGCAATTACTGTAACAGTACTGGCAACTATTAGGTGTAAAAAAAAAAAGCTAACCAACTTATCATTTTAGAGGTTCATGGAGCTGGACACTGCTGTGAATCATCTCAAGTATATTTTTGTTGATGAGGCCGGTTTCAATCTGGCAAACACTAGACGCAGAGGACGTAACCTTATTGGACAAAGGGCAACCAGCCAAGTCCCTGGACAACGTGGGGGGAAACATCTCAATGTGTGCAGCTTTATCTGAGGATGGTGTGGTACTGTAGGCTGTAGACCAGTTCTAGGGTCATACAACACTGGACACCTGATCGTTTTTGAGCTTGAGCAGGCCTGTCAGGGAGAAGACATCATCTATGCTGGTGTGTGGGACAATGTCAGCTTCCACCCTGCACAGCTGGTTCGGGAATGGTTTCAAACACATCCTCACTTCATGACCGTCTGTCTTCCACAATATTCCCCTTTCATCAACCCAACTGAGGAATTCTTCTCTACATGGAGGTGGAAGGTGTATGACCGCCATCCCCATGAGCATGTCTCCCTTCTTCAAGCCATGGGTGAGGCTTGTGGTGATATAACAGCTGAGCAATGTCGTGCCGATTCGTCATGCCAGGAGATTTTTCCCACCGAAGACATCCACTGTGATGTTGATGAAAATTTATGGCCCAATGTTAATGACCCGCTTTAATTGTGTGGAAGTGATTTTCATAAAAATATATTTTGCTTATGTAAATGACTTGTGTTTTTTTTTTTATCCTTTTTTGTGTGTGTGTGTGTGTGTGTGTGTGTGTGTGTGTGTGTGTGTGTGTGTGTGGGTGTGTTTTACTATATTGTATACATATATTTTTTTCTGAATATAAGTGTAATATTTGCTGTGTAAATTTTTACAGTTCAGTTACACTCATTCAGCACTAAGGACAATTTGAAACACTTACCTTGTATTATTTGTTTTTGAATGAAATGATTGTAGAAGTTGAAAAAAGATCTTACTGTATTGTTTGGGTGATTAAAGCAAATGTTCTCAATATACATCACAATGATCATGTGTTCTGAAACAATGATTAAGTGGAATGAAAATATGTGCAAATACAATGAAATCATGACATCAGATTTGAAAGAATGACTAGTGGTGTTACAAATGTGATCAGTTAAAGTTTTTGTAATAAGAGATTTGAAAATGCACACTTTACTTATGAAAATAGTACCAAAATAATTGAAAAAAACTGTAACACACACCAGCAACACATCCATATAAGCGCATATATATTGTTTCATAGTCACTGACGTGTGCCGTGCTGCGGGCACGGATCTGTCTCGCCTGGGTTTTAGGGGTTTTAAAGACACAGGTGCAAGAAAATTTAAAACATGACATAGTGACTCAAAGTGTGCTCTACCAAAAAGTACTGCAAAGGGTTAATCAGGCCACAGAATGAAACATGACCCATGGTTGCTGCTCTAATTTACTCAGTTATGTGTAATCATGTTTCTGGTCTTCCTCCTCATCCTCATCTTCATCCCCCTTCTTTTGCTCCTCATATACACTTGCTCCTCGTCCTCTTCTGTTGTTATTGTCCAACCCCAATCACTGACTGGACAGGTGTGTGTGTGTGTGTGTGTGTGTGTGTGTGTGTGTGTGTGTGTGTGTGTGTGTTATATCATAAAGAGCTTACAATAGTGTGTATTGTGTGACCTTCTGATAACATGACCAACTGTGACTTAATGCTACACCGTTCATGACAATGTTGCAGAGTATCATTTTAGTTTAGGAGTAAAAAAAAATTGATTTGTACATAAGTAAATAAGTAAAGTTGTACCGAACTGGTGCTTAGAAACAAGCTGTAAATAAACGCTCAGGAAATTGCTTTGAAAAGTGTTCATGCAAAGATGATAATGATTGTGAACATATCATTAAGCTTCAGTGGATGTTGTCTTTTTTTCTTTTTTTTTGAACCAGAGCAAGTGTTGACTGCAGACAGGTGAATGTCATTAACAATCAGGAGCGTGTGACTGGGAAAAGGTGCTTGACCTCAGGTTATGCTGATCACATCCCTGTTCACACTCCGCTAATCACCGTGACATTCACATTATGACACTTTTGACTCCTCCCCTTCCTGTTGACGTAGCTTCCTGTTTTTCGTATTTTTCCCGCGAAAGTTCCTCGTTTGTTTGTAACAGCGTTTTAGATTATATATATATATATATTTTTTATAATTATATATTTTTCCCGTTTTTACTAAATAACAAACTAGTTTTTACGCTTTGATACTACTGGACTTGATCAGTTTTTGCGCTTTTTGAGAAAACGCGCATATCATCTGACCAACAACAAGCGAATCCATCAGCAAATAATCACAACTCCGGCACAAAGGTCCGTTACTATGTCCACCATTCAGCTCGCTCAGTGTG
>JAAGKR010001011.1:19320-38919 GCA_011419295.1 Clarias macrocephalus | reverse complement strand
CTCAGTTATGTGTAATCATGTTTCTGGTCTTCCTCCTCATCCTCATCTTCATCCCCCTTCTTTTGCTCCTCATATACACTTGCTCCTCGTCCTCTTCTGTTGTTATTGTCCAACCCCAATCACTGACTGGACAGGTGTGTGTGTGTGTGTGTGTGTGTGTGTGTGTGTGTGTGTGTGTGTGTGTGTGTGTGTGTGTGTGTGTGTGTGTTATATCATAAAGAGCTTACAATAGTGTGTATTGTGTGACCTTCTGATAACATGACCAACTGTGACTTAATGCTACACCGTTCATGACAATGTTGCAGAGTATCATTTTAGTTTAGGAGTAAAAAAAAATTGATTTGTACATAAGTAAATAAGTAAAGTTGTACCGAACTGGTGCTTAGAAACAAGCTGTAAATAAACGCTCAGGAAATTGCTTTGAAAAGTGTTCATGCAAAGATGATAATGATTGTGAACATATCATTAAGCTACAGTGGATGTTGTCTTTTTTTCTTTTTTTTTGAACCAGAGCAAGTGTTGACTGCAGACAGGTGAATGTCATTAACAATCAGGAGCGTGTGACTGGGAAAAGGTGCTTGACCTCAGGTTATGCTGATCACATCCCTGTTCACACTCCGCTAATCACCGTGACATTCACATTATTTGGTAATGAAAACCTTTTTTTTTGTCAGAGACTCAGGGGCATACGCAGAGTTTTACTAACTTTGAGATCCAAAAATATGGGTTATAGGGTTCAGGGTTTTAAGCTGATTACCTGGAACCACAGCAGTGTGTCTTGGTGGTTTGCACTGTCACTTCACATGTACAGGTGGGGGATGGTTGGAGTGTGTGTGTGTGTGTGTGTGTGTGTGTGTGTGTGTGTGTGTGTGTGTGTGTGTGTGTGTGTGTGTGTGTGTGTGTGTGTGTGTGTGAGTTTGCATGTTCTCCCCGTGCTAGGTATGTTTTCCTCTGGTTTCCCAGGACATGTGGTGTAGCTTGACTGGGGTTTCCAAATCGCTCGTAGTGAGAGAATGTGTGTGTGTGTGTGTGTGTGTGTACTTGTGCCCTGTGAAGAGCTGGCTCCGGTACCCACATGGTGCCAAGTTCCCGGCTCCCCGCCACCCTACACAGGATAGTTAGTATAGATTCAATATTAAATTCAAGATTCAACTTTATTAATAAATTTCTTATTCTTGGTTACAGTTGTTTTTTGGGAAGAAAGGAAAAGAGTAATAAATTAGACAAGGAGAAGAGGGAAAAAACAGGTCCTAAAACAGTAAATATTGTATTGCAAACTAAAAAAATGTAAATACCTTATTGCAAACTAAACATAATTCAATATACAGATATTGCACTTGGGAGGGAATAAGAAAAGGTATTGCACAAATTATACGGGATATAAAATATCAGAGATTGCACTTGAAAAGTGGTCTGGCCCATGAGCATTGGTAATATTGCACAATTATACAGGTACGTAATGTTGTATTATTGTTACCGACAGTGACGATCCCCATAGTGTACACATTATTACAGAGAAGAGTTGTACAATTTTATGGCCGTTGGAAGAAAAGACCTCCTCCGTCGCTCTGTAGAACACTTGGTCCTAATCAGTCTCTGGCTGCATTTGCTCCTCTGGTCAGAGGAAACACTGTGTAGCGGTGTACAGTGTACTTACTGTATATATTCAAGATGGACTGTATTTTGGACAGAATCCTCCTCTTCGCCACGACATCCACAGAGTCAAGCTCCACCTTGTGCAGACTCTCACTTTCATGTTACAGCCCCAACAAACCACAGCATAAAAAATTACACTCACCACGGTTTCATGTGATGTTTAAGGCCTGAGCATTCTCAGAAAATACCACGAGCTCTGTCCTTTATTGTAGAGTGCCGTTGTGTTGAGTGACCAGTCGAGTTTGTTGTCCAGATGAACTCCCAGATATTTGTTTTCTGAGACCATGTCCACTGTCTCACCCTGGACAGATATAGACGTCACAGGGGTCTTACTTCTCCTGAAGTCTCCCACCATCTCCTTCATTTTCCTGATGTTAAGTCATTAAAACAATGGGATTACTCTAACACCAGAAAACGAAGTCGCCCATCACAGACAGTTCCTCAGAGATGTCACCATCCTTTATACATCCAACAACCACAGAGATGTATAGAGAGTGAAAGAAATGGAGACAGTACAGTCCCCTGAGGAGCTCCGATGTTGGCGATCACTGTCTCGGACACACAGTTCTGTAATCAGACATACTGGGGACAGCAGATGATAGATATGTAATGGATGGATGGATGGATGGATGGATGGATGGAAAGTTCTGACTCTAACTTTCCTCTTCAACACCGATGGCCAAATTTGAACTATTTTTGATTTTTTATTTTAACTATGTTGTGAAACAGAAGAAAGAGTCTTACAAAAATTCTCCTTCATGATACAAGGCCACTTTTGTGTTAGTGGTCAACTCTTTAAAGGCATCAGTGAAATCTATGGTTGTGATTATGTCATGTGCACGAACAGTTAGTGAGCAGTAAAGTGTTACTACAGTACATCACACAGGCTGGACCTAGTTAGGGCCCAAGCATTATAGGGTGCACAGGACCCACTTGTTATCCGAAGGATAATTTTTTCCCCATCATTTTGGGATTTTTAGGAGAGGATGGAATCTGCTGTCATCAGGATGCCTGAACAACTTTCGCACTGCATGTCCTGGGCTCAACTCAACTCAACAGGAAGTCAGTTATTTTGGATCGTTTACCAAAACGCACCCAAAGGAATTTGATATACTCTTCCTAGGGGATTTATACAATTGCCACCAAACCGGGCCGATGTGATCTCAAGACATTGAGGATGCAAAATTGTAGAGGGATTTTTGTTTGGTACAGTGGTGTGGTGACTCCCAATTCCATACTTTCCCCCTCTTATCTCGTCTTTTATTTATTACTTATTCATATCTGAGTTGGTTTTATTAAGCCTTGGAAAAATTTTATTCTCCTTCTTTTCAAAGAGAGTTTGGTTTGTTCCTCTTTTTCTGACTAGGATATTGACCCCTAGTGCAGAAGGCTTCATTTGGAAGTTTTAAGTTTTAAGATTTTTCTAAGATGCGTAGTAATCTTATTCTTATTTTCCTATTCCTTTCCCAACAGTCATGCCTCAACTGTCCTTAGTATGCTTGAAGTTGAAATCATTTATTTATAAATTTTTATTTTATCATACTTTTTTCTTTTATGATCTCAAGATTACATGTCATATAATGGTTAATTATGGCTAGGATCAATATGATTCATTTTGTCAAAGCTTGATTACATTAGATTATATTATTTTAATGATTATTATTATTCCATTATTATTTCATTATTTTTGCCGATTTAAAAGACTGATCATTAAAATTTTGATTCATAAGATAATTCTATCCTTAAATCATCATTTGACCATTACCCTGTACTGTATGATTTTAAACATTGACGTTTGATGATATACATGGATTAGTAATTATCGTTCTATTAATAAATATAATTAATTAAAATCCGAAACAAATCACAACCTTCCTTGCTGTATTTTGGTTACAGTGGATTGATAGTGTTAGTTGTAGTAGTAAGGGACAGTAACGGATTTGATTATCGATTATTGATCCCTTTGTTTCTTAGCTTTAAAAAAGGGAAGTCTGGCCATCTGACTCTGTGTCCGGAAAAAAAGCGGAACTGAAAGTTATTTCTATAACTTTTCTTAAGCAGTCCCTTTTAATCTTATTTTGGCAAAGTACTTTCTGCACTTTTCCATTATGCTCTGCCTGCTTTAAAGTATCTTATTTCTTGCTCTCTGTGTGTACGGCTCATCCTTTGGTTACGCTCTGTTTGGTAACAATTCATTTCAAAGAACTTCTGCCTGTTCCAAAGCACTGACACTGGAGACTCCTTTCAAACATGCTATCCCGTGATACTAAGAAACGCTCATCCTTTACCATATTACGACATCTTAACAGGGACTCATGGTTTATTTTAACTTGAGAAAATGAGAAGTTGAAGAGGCCTCGCCCACAGAAACTGCTGGATGTGGAACTTTTTTTTTGGTGGAACTTGCTCATGATTAGTGGTCAAGCAGTGAGTTAAAGCAAGCGTGGATGTGGAGTTTTTGTCCTTTATTTCTGTTTCAATCGGCTTTGAGAAAACCTCTGAGAATACAGAGAACCGGTGAATAAGTTCGAGTTTTTATTTATTATTATTATTATTATTATTATTATTATTATTATTATTATTATTATTTTATGGGATTTAGAGGATTTGATCTCAATTCTGCAGACACCTTTCTTCTTCTTTGTGTCGTAAATTCTGTATTAAATCACTTGGAACATAAATGTTGAACACAAGGATTTCATTTATACAAAAAAAAAAGGAGCTATGAGCGCTCACAGGTGAGTTATTTTTTTTTACACTAATTGCTTGGTGTTACTTTTTATTTTAATTCACTTTTAGTTAACTTGCAAGCTTTTAATGGTCTAAAAATAAATCGATTATTTATCAACAACAAAAAAATGCCAGTAGGACATGACGCCTTGGTCACGTGATCGCTCAGCGTTCCTGTCCGTCAATAACTTTTCTGAGCTTCCGTGAATAATTTTTTTGTCCACAATTTATTTTTTTTCCAAAAAAACAAACAAACAAACAAACAAAAAAACAACTATGGGCAACGTTCTACAACCTGAAGAAGGTAAACATGTCCAAGTGCACTTTAGGTCTGAGTCGTTTGATCACTGAGCGTAAACAAGACGTGCTCAGACACAGCTAGCTAATCAGGCAGGCCTTGTTAACAGTATGGTCACTACAATATTCGATTATTATAACTAATATAATATGTAAAAGAACTGTTTTTTATCTGTAATTTTCAAACATCCATGTAACTTTGCTCAAACATCCAAGTAACTTTCTTCTGATCGAATTCTTCTGAACATTTTACTGCACCGTTAGCAAGCACTAGCATTAGCCTTTCTGTAAAACAGTGCTCAGTGTTTTTATTCTCTTATTTTTACTCTATTTCTCCATTTATCTGTTGGATTCTCTGTGATTCTGAGGACTGATGAGTCGCTTTCGATGCTAAAGCAATATCTTTACTCTGCACATGCTGAGTGTTTTGAGAACGAGACTAGCGCAGCCTGTATTGTTTGTTTTAGCTTCTTGCTGCACGACTCTGTGGGTCGCCATCCGCAGATCTGCATCCTGGACCTGGCACAAGCTCAGAGACGTTCAAGGTTAGTCACATAAAACTTAATGTTTATTATAAGTAATAAATAGATACTGAAACAGATGTGTTATAAACAGTGTGTGTAACCTGTAGGATCTATAACAGGGTGACAGACTTGTTATATCAGAGTTCAGATATATAGTTCTTCTGTGAGATTTGTGAGTGTGTTAAATAATAGAAACTCTGACATCTCTATTCATAGTTGCTGCTGCTGCTGCTGCTGCTGCTGATGATGATGATGTGAGACTGTCGATGGAGGAGGGTGAACCTGGATGGAGCTCAGTGCATCCGTTTTACACCAACTACGGTACCTACGATCCGTGAGACACAAATCAGGAGGCAGAAGAGTCAGAAGAGGTTTCCAAGCTTCCAAGGTTTCCCCTTCTGAGTGTCAGGCAGGAAGAAGAAAGCAGCTTGGAACTGCTGAAGTTTACAAATTAGGGGTTTCACACCTCTGGTGCTTTTTTTATGGAAGCAAATTTAGCATCATAATTATTCAAATTACATCAGCCTTTGAAGAACATATTGTGAAATGTAATCACTGTTGAATTGTTAGTTTTAAAATGTAAATATTATAACATGTATTAAACTTAAATAATCCACCAAATCTTCAGGTTTAGAATAAATTGACTCTGTACTAAATAATGACAGTTGTATGGCAATTTAATTGTTGATTTTTGGAATATGCTGAATGTACTTTATGTAAATGTTAGTGGATATTATTTAAACATATTAAAGACATGCCCATTAATTAGTTCTGGGGTTGTTACTCATAAAAATTAACAGCATTAGATGGTGTCCAACCAAAGACAAAATTGCTAAATAACTGCATTTACAGGCCAAAAGCACAATCGACTTGCTCAGTCACCAGAGCTTGGACTTGTCCACACGTAGCCGGGTATTTTTTTAATCTTTAAAAAATATTTTTTTCTACTTTTTAAAAAAATATATATTTCTGTCCTACTCAAGTGCTGTTAGGAGCGTCCCTAATCAGCAGGGGTCCAATCAGAAGCCTAGACAAAACATCCTTACTGGTTCCACCATGTAGAAGTCCGATGGGTCTCGTCCAAACCCGCCGTTGCTTTGTATATAGCAGCAGTGAGCTTCACAGTACATTCAGACACATGTGTTTATTAACGCAGAGTAACTGTGAGTAACTGCATCTGTATGTATAAAATCCGGTAAGCAACGTTACCACTGTCACTATTTTACTGCACTTAATATTTAATCCACTATTGCACAAATATCCTCATAAATAAAGCTAAGGTCAAATCAAGGAGACTAGTACAGTGATATTAACATCATCGACGCACAAGGTGACGATACAACAAGCCAAAATCTCTGTTTCCCCTGTCTCCACAACACTACTGAAAATGGAGTTTTGGAAAATTTTCACTTTGGACTGAGTTCTCCAAAAGCTTTGTTTTCAGCGACCAAAACTGCGCTTGCATGTGAACGAAAGGCCAAAACCGTAGAGAAAAATCTCTGTTTTAAAAAAATACCCAGCTACAGGTGGACCTGGCCTTATACCTCACGGTGGTTATACCTCACGAGGAGTTTTTTCCTCTAATCGTTTTTCAGAGAAGCTGTTCCTCCTGCCCAGGCCTGCTTCTCCACAAGTGAACAGTCTTACTGGTGAGTTCCAGTGATATAAACTTACTGTAGGGAAACGGCTCAGGATCTTCATCTGACTTTTAATATTCACTTGTAAAAATTATGTCCTCTTAAAATGAGATGGAAAACAAGTGTAATAAATATACAGATTATATAGGGGTGGGAGGAATGTAGACCTACAGTGGTAAGTTATGGTGAGTCTTGCATATCCATACAGTATTTGGGAGCAACAGTTACTTCTAGAACTGACCAGCGGTGCTAGAGAATTTAACATTTTCTGACCACAAAGCCTTTTTCAACTTTATTTTAGACACATCCATTTACATACCAGTTAAAACAAACAATTGGTGCATCACTGTATACAGTACAGACCAAAAGTTTAGACACCCCTTCTCATTCAGCGAGTTTTCTTTCTTGTGTTCTTTAGCCCAAACGCGTCTCTTCTGCTTGTTGCCTGTCCTTAGCAGTGGTTTCCTAGCAGATCTTCTACCATGAAGGCCTGATTCACACAGTCTCCTCTTAACAGTTGTTCTAGAGACGTGTCTGCACTCTGTGTGCCATTGACCTGCTCTCTGATCTGAGCTGCTGTTAACCTGCGATTTCTGTGGCTGGTGACTCGGATGAACTTATCCTCCGCAGCAGAGGCGACTCTCGGTCTTCCTTTCCTGGGCCGGTCCGCATGTGAGCCAGTTTCTTTGTAGCGCTTGATGGTTTTTGTGACTGCACTTGGGGACATTCACATTGAGCAACCCATGTGGGCTTCTCTGAAACAGAAGCTCATATGGGGTGAATCCGGTGGATGCCTGGGGTGTTTTATTTTATTCCAATAAAATAAAACATTTTAACATTTTAAAATAAAACAAATTTTATTCCAATAAAATTTATTTTAATTATTCCAGGAAAAATAAGAATCGTGGGTGGAGTTAAAAATCTATCTGGACAGGCTTGTGTTAATAACTAACTATCATTTAATAACATTAACGTTGTGGCTCCACTAAATCAATATTAACTGACCTGAGCTCAGTGTGATATTTCAGGTTGCATGGAGAGTTTTCAATGTCAGTGATTTTCGGTAGACATAAGCAGCATCTCGTCCTGTAGGAAGAATCTTTCAACCGCATGAAATAATTTCTTGCAAACAAAGTCACAGGTGTGTAACGTTATCTTCATCACCAGCTCAGAGTTCACCGAGTTCACCGCTGTAGACGGAGTTGTTAACGCCAGCAAGAAAGCCTGCAGCAGGTGCCTCCATGATGGTATCAGTCATCGCTGATTCCGCAGTGACGGCGATGCAGCCTGTCTGTGTTCGGTTGGCAAAAGACAGGCATCCTGTCTCAACTCAAACGAGTGATGAAGATGATTAGAGGAAATGTATCAAAGTTAAATTTAGGAAATGTAGTGGAGTAAATGTTGCAAGAAATATAAATAACAAAATGAAGTACAGATAAGTGAAAAGTCTACTTAAGTACAGTTATAAACGACGTATATTTTCTTACATTATAACTCTGACGATTCTGTTTAACGTACTGCGATTGCTACATGCAGTCTGCTAGTGAACTTCTCTAGTTACTCAATGAATCAAGATGACAAGATCATCACAGAGCAACAATGGTCAGGTGATCCTCCTCAATCCAATTCAATTCAATTCAATTTTATTTGATACAGCTCTTAACAAGGCGGCACGGTGGTGTAGTGGTTCGCACTGTCGCCTTGCACCGCCAGGGTCCGGGTTCGATCCCCGGCCAGGCTCGATTCCCGTCTCTGTGTGCATGGAGTTTGCATGTTCTCCCCGTGCTTGGTGGGTTTCCTCTGGGTGCTCCGGTTTCCTCCCACAGTCCAAAGACATGTAGGTTAGGCTAATTGGCTTTCCCAAATTGCCCGTAGTGTGTGAATGAGTGAGTGTATGTGTGTGTGTCTGTGCCCTGCGATGGATTGGCACCCTGTCCAGGATGTACCCTGCCATGTGCCCGAAGTCTCCTGGGATGGGCTCCAGGCCCCCCGTGACCCTGAATACAGAATTAAGCGCTATAGATGATGAGTGAGTGAGTGAAAGCTCTGAACAATGATCATTGTCACAAAGCAGCGTCACAAAAGCAAAGGGAAATAATGGAAATGTGTGAGGAAATGTGCATGAATCAGAATGATCAGATGGTCCCTGATGAGCGAGACGAGGGCGACGGTGCTGAGGGAAAAACTCCCTGAGATGGCAAAAGGGAGGCAACCTTGAGAGGAACCAGACTCAACAGGGAGCCCATCCTCATCTGGGTGATCTTGGGGTGTGAATAGTAAAGTTACTTTTATTAAGCAGTTATTTCAGGACTGCTATGAACCTGTCCTCTAAAAATAAATACAGAGGTGTGTATCTCCGTAACACTGGGTACAGCCAGGGGGTCAGCAGGCCCGGAGCGCACCCAAGGCTTTGCTCATGGCCCAGCTGTGGGGGTTCATTAGGGATAAATTAACACATTTGCAATTCATATTCCCAGTTTAAATCTATTTGTACAGCTAATTTTTAACAAATTTATTTAAAAAAATGGTTAAAGGTTCTACACAAATAAAATTGCATTAAATCCTGCATTTCTTCCCGCTCCACTGGTTTTTAATAAATCCAGGCAACCTGCACTTGTGTCCGTCTCCATGCTCGACTCGAAGCCGTGTCGCCGCTCAGCATTATTACTGCAAACCTGGTATATAAATGAATTCTCCATATTCACTGAACGCCCGCAGAGCTGCTGCTCAACAGCACACACAGAGATTCTAGGAAGTCGCCGGGACTGAGGACCTCAGATCCGTGTGTCATTAGCTCATCTCATGTCAAGCTTAAACAGAGCTAATGTCAGATTTGATTTGTTGTCCCTGCCTGGAGTCACCAGCTGCGTGCGTCCATCACATCAGCGTAATCAAAAACAAGCAGACACCAGAGGGGCGCAATTAGGAAAAGGAGGGGAAAAAAGCAATAACAGTGAAATTCACATCCAGTAAACAAGTCTTCTTAATAAATATTTCCATGGCAACTCCATGGCTACGGCACACACACGTGTGTAAACTGTGTGCTCAGGGTCTATAAAGGTAATATTTAATTTTAACTTTGCACATGACAATCGGATTTATAATAATATTCTGCTGATTCACTCTTCACTCTTCTGCTGATCTGCAGCTCCTAATAATAATATAATAATAATAATAATAATAACCAGGTGTTCGAGTCAAACTGAGACTGGGAATCCCCTGCTAACTAATGCACTTATCTCAGTGTTTCACTAGTGCTTGGACATCATCGAGGTAGAAAGTTTTCTCAGGACACCAGAGCCGCGATCATACGACCTGCTTCATGTCCTCTGAAACACCGGCCTCCCAGGAACTCCTTTAATGACTCAAACATGTGGAAATGTCTTGGCCGAGGTCAGGATTGTATGGGGGACGTGGCAATAATTCCCAGTCGAGTTCCTGTAACGCGCAAGTGGTGTTGGTGAATGAGTGTGTGTACAGTTCACACACATTGATGCGTCTCTTCCGCGAGTTTCCACCACGTTATCCGTCGTTTTTCAACGATCAGGCATTTCACTTACTGAATGTTCACAGAAACGTTCACGATCATCATCTACAGACGTACACCTTTTTTTTAAGTGTTTGCACCATTCAGATGTTTTACTGTGGCTAAGAGTCTCATCACTGTACTGTGTTTGATGTCTCCTGTAAATGTCAATCAGCTTCATGCTGCCATTGAGCGGAAATTTCAGTCCCGGTTTGACTTGAACGCCTCTTGTAATAATAAGAAGAAAAAATATCTTTAGCAAACATTTCCAAATGGAAACAACTTACAAGACCTTTATGTCAAAATGTATAAAACTTTAACAAACAGACATTTCATTTAAATATCTCACTAAGTGAAAATATCCTAAATATATATTTAATTTATCTACTGTAGTATCACATATTATTATATCACAATAAATCATAAAAAAGAATAAGCTCTAAGTATTCTATTATTATGCATGAAATTAGTAGCCGTGTTTAGGAATACTTTTATTAACCTATATTATTTTTTTGGAATCTTATAAAATAAGCAAATATGAAATCATTTGAGAAGTATTTGAGATATTATTACTGAGACGAGTGTTTCTGTGTTTCATGTTGTTGTTATTTAATGCTGCACTTTAATGAAGAAGGAAAAGTCGTCGGTTCAGCGTGAGATGTACAGTAACTCCACCGTCTATTTTTTATCTTTCAAAGCTGCTTGATCATGAAACACCTTCCACCCTCCTGCATGATTAGTACCAGTACGCTGATGTGAATTTGGGATGAAAGCTCTACTCTGTGTTCGTGGCAGCGTGACAGGAGCCATGTGGCAGGAGGAAACAAGTCCTCGAGAGAAGAGACATGACAGGAAGCGTCACTAGCACAAAGATTAAAGTTACTGTGTCAACATACCCTCCACATCCCCTCTCTAACCGAGCTGGAACAAAGCTCCGTCAATTAAACTGCCGTCTCAAAGCCCTGGTGACAGTGACTGGATCCAGAAAATGGGGTTCATGGAAATGGAAATGGGACTGCGGAGGCGAAGGAGTTCTCTGCCTTTGTCCTTTCTTGCAGATTCTAGTGCTGAAATTCATCAGAGATTTGTTGTTGGGTGAAACAGATAATCAGTTTTATATTTATATAAGAAAACATAAATTTGACTGGCTTACTAAAGGTCGCAATAATAATAATAATAATAATAATAATAATAATAATAATAATAATAATGTGACATGATGGTTTTGAAGTTATCACTGTCACCACACACCGTCTGGGTCGGGGGTTCAAATCTCACCTCTGCTCTGTGTGTGTGTGTTTGTGTGTGTGTGTGTGTGTGTGTGTGTGTGTGGGGGTTTCCTACAGGTACTCCAGTTTCCTCCAATGGTCCAAAGACATTATAGGCTGATTTCCCAAATTGCCCATAGTGTGTAATTGTTTGTGCCTTATCACCCCATCCAGACAGACTCTGTGTCCCCTGCCTCCCTACACAGGGTGAGTGGGACAGATACTTAGATCATAAATGGATGGATAATAATAATAATAATAATAATAATAATAATAATAATAAAATAATCAGCCAATCAAACGAGACATAGTGTGAAAATCAATCCTAAGCTCTGCTTTCTGTCGCTCCACGCCGCTCACACACTCTCAGAGGATGTCAAATTACTCCTGCCAAGAAAACAGTAGGTTAACTGCTGCTATAAATTGTCCCTAGTGTGTGTGTGTGTGTGTGTGTCTGTGTGTGTGTGTGTGTGTGTGTGTGTGTGTGTGTGTGATTAATGTTCTGAATTCCAAATTAGGGATTTTTTCCTCCAGTCCAATTCAATGCTATTTATATTGGTCTTTTAACACTGCACAATTGTTGCAAAGCAGATATAATATAATTTTATTAAAAAAAATTTTTTACCAAAAATATATAGATCAATAAATGTATGACTTTATTGATTTGCTCCCTAATGAGTGAAGCAGAGGTGATGGTGGTAAGGGAAAACTGCCTGATTGAGAAACCTTGAGAGGAACCAGACTCAGACTCGACCCCGATACAGATAATGTAGAAATAAATCACTGCTAGAGCTGTGTGGGTCAAATGTGTAGCTGTGTAACCGAAAATACATAATAGTTAACATGACATCATATGTTTTCCTGCCCTCCTAAGAAGTTTGATGAAACTCGTAAAGAATCCTGTGTTTATTTTCAAAAAACTAATATTTGACAGGATGAGGAACCAACAATACCATTCCGTATCTGACCACCAGGAGGAGCCCATGTGCTAATAATTGGCTAAATGTGTATTCATGAAAAAAATAAAATAAATAAATAACAATTGCTAGTAAATGTATGAAAGCTGTTCCAGATTTTTTTTCTGGGTAATTTAGGTATTTTAATATGATTTTTAAGAACTGTGTGGTTCAGTCAAGGACAACGTGAGACACGAGCGCGAGCCAGCAGCTCTGGAAAACCTGTTAAACATGTCGAGTTGCACTGGGGTCACAGGTCAATGACTTTTGTCATGACCCCTCCTGCACCTGTGACTGCTGAAGGACGAGAGGGGAGGGGTGAAAGGAGAGGGGGCATAATGATGCAATTTCACCTTCTCGCTCTGCCTTTGGCTCCTACTTTTAATATATATTTTTATTTTGGTTGCTGAGGACAATATTAAAGTGATCGCTCAGAAGCACACCGCGCAATGAATGTACATTAGACAGTAAACAGCAGGGTTAGTTTGTTTATTTATCTATTGATCTGTCTCCAGCCATCATCCATCAAGGACCCACCGTTGTCCAACCGGGGACCGCGAAGGCCGATGGACAACATTCAAATGCTCAACATTCACACACTACGGGTAATTTGGGGACTTGGGACAGCCTGGACAGGGTGATAATACACTCACTTACACACTCCACGAAATTTTGAAACACTAATTAGCCTAATCTCCATGTCACTGTGGGAGGAAACCGGAGAACCCGGAGGAAACCTACCCAGCATGGAGAAAACATGCAAACTCCATGCACACAGCCCTGAGGCGGGAATCGAACCCGGACCCTGGAGGTGCGAGGCCGCTAAGCAAACTGTGCCGCCTCATTTAAGATTTTGAAAAAAAAAAAATAATCCAACTGGTCTGCTGAAACACAGGCCTCACTTTCTACCTGGGAGAAGACGCGGCACGCAGCACTGCTCCAGACAAACAGCAGTCACATGCGCACGCACATGTTTAATATGAACGCTGGTTTCCTAGCTCACGTGTTAGTGGCGCTGCCTTGGCAACGGGTATCCATAAATTGGGGGCGGAGCTTCCAAAAGCTTCCTAAAGCAGGTCATTGGGTTGGAGTGTAAGTGAAAGATTAATTAGCAACATTCATCATTATGTCTAGGAAAGTGAGACGATTGTGCGCGTGCGTGCGTGTGTGTGTGTGAGAGAGACAGAGAGAATGGAGGAGGCATGACTACAGCTGTTCATCCTAAAAACAGGACGCCTGCCACCCTGCTGTCTTCCTCGAGCCCAGGTGTCAATGTGACACGATCACACACACACACACGGTCGCCGAGGACTGTTTGTGTACCAGCTCCAGTTAATGATGATGGATCTCCAACCGCTTAAACTTATTACTAATTTCCCTGTTGAGAGATAAATAAGACGCGCGGCGAACATTCAGCTCGTGCAATCAGACCGAATCAATCAGCCGTTCAGCAGAAACGCTTCCTCTCGTCACGCGCCGCCTCGACTTATCTGTCTGCACAAACAGGATGCGCGCGCGCTAATGACACGCCGCGTGAGGTCTGTGCCGGAGTTCATCTGCTGACAAAAGCGCCGGCAGGTTATCTGATCAGGCGAGGCGAGGCGAGGCGTTCCCCGCGCGCATCTGCGTGTCATGTCGTTTTTCCAAGCGAGCGTTCTTTCTTCTCGTCCACCTCAAAAATCCCCCTGAGATCTTCAGACCGATGCTGAGCGATCAGAGCCGAGCATCCGCGCGCCAGTCTGGGCTTCTGGAGATCCGCGCTTTCGGTTCAACTTTCACTCCGCATGACATTTATATCAGCAAGTTTCAGGAGCTGCAGGTCAAGTTTCAGGGTCTTCTTTAAAAAATAAAAAATAATAATAAATAAATAAATAAATAAAAAGATTCTTTTTCTCCTTTCAAGAAATATTTACTTAACACAGTATGCACTGCCTGGCCAAACAAACAAACAAACAAACAAACAAATAAATTTAAAAAATGATATTCAGCCGTCAGGACTGCTCCAATTTCCATAAATTCTATATTTTCTATCATGTACAGCTAGGTCTTTCTTATATTATATATTCTTATTTGTTTCTTATATTGTATATATTTGTACGCTGTACAGATATTTTATTCTTTATTAGTTAAATTAACTTTCTATTTTTTTTATATTTATTTCCTATTAATAGTCTTTTATTTTAAGGTCACGGGAGGTCGTCTAAGCATTTCACGTACTGTGTATGTGACAAATAGAATTTGAATTAGACTTTGGGTTGTGCAGTATAGAGTGACACATCCTTTATTTCAGCACAACCTACGCAAAATGATGAACTGAGTATTATTTCATTTCAACCAACTAAATTTAAAAATGGGTCACACAGGCAAAGAAATAGCACAGATACACACAATCATGTGTTTTTATGTTGTTGTGTTTTTTTTTTTTTTTTGGTTTGTTATATAACCAAACTAATAATAATTTGCTCATTTGGAGAGTTCTACACTCTGACATCCCGGAAGTTATCAAATTTACACACTATAAAAGTAATGACACCTGTCATTCTACCTAACAAAAACCCAAATACAAGTCTGAAGACACACACAGCAGCAAGGCTTCCATACAAGTATTTGTTCTTTTATTAACCCTCATTAACCTGTGCTGTGTCGCCGCACGGGTCTGTACCACTAGAGTTTTAAGGGTTTTAATAACTGACCGAATATAGAAGAACACACACATACACACACACACACACACACAGACACACACACACACACACACACAATGTGATGAGAACTCACAGGACTGAGACTAAACAGCTGTGTGTGCACTTGTTAGTGCATTAGAAGCAAACTCATCAGCTTCCGTTTGCTAGGGAGCATAAAGACTTGACTTTGGAGGATGAAAAAAGGGAAGCGCATGAAGCGATGCTCCCATCATGCATAGTGTCCACTGTACAAGCCTCTGGAGACAGTGTTATGATCTGGGGTTGCTTCAGTCGCTCAGGTCGAGACTCAGCAACGTTATGTGGCAATAAAATGAAGTCAGCTGACCACCTGAATGTACTGAATCACCAGCACATCACATCTATGGAGGGTTTCTTCCCTGATGGAACACGGTCATATTCTAGGACAGAGCAAGTTTGAGAGTGTGAGGAATCATTCTCACACACATGAACTGGACATCACACTGTGCATCATAACCATTTTCATTTTATTTATTTTATTAGTGTATGACTATTTCAAGTTTAAAGCTTTTTCAGTAATGTATAATCCTCCCGCTGAGATCATTTGATCATTAAAAACAAGCACACATATGAGAGGTCTGTTCAAAAAATTCAGTGAAAATGTGAAAATGAGGCTAGACACCGTACGTCTAACAGAGAGGTGTGAAAGATGTTCAAAGCTGAGACACGAGTGCCACTGATAAACCCAGAAAGCATTAAAGAAAACATCAGAGCTTCGTCTCGCCTCGTGCCATTAAGCTTTATTATTCAATTTCAGCTTCTCTCAAAGTCTTTGGTCAAAGTTGTTGTTCCAGTCAGGTTCTGGGCTCGATACACACACTGCACGCCAACTTCGCTTCATGAAACATTTTTAATAGAACAATTGACCACTATTAAAAAATCTATAATAATAATAATAAGAAGAAGAAAATGAGCATAAATCTGATTTATGAATAGAAATTCCATTGTTCAGGAAACTGTTGATGAACATCTGTGTGGTACTGTGTGTGTGTGAGTGTGTGTGTGTGTGTGTGTGTGTGTGTGTGTGTGTGTGTGTGTGTGTGTGTGTGTGTGTGGTACGAGTCTGAAATCTCCAGCGTGTGTTGAATTCGGTGCCATGCTGAAGAACATATCATGTTTTGGAAAGGATTGGTGGCTTCGCCTCGCTTGCCTCTGGCTCAGGAACAGGAATCTTTGTGCACATTTTGTTCGGAGATCTGGGGGAGAAGCCAACTTAAACACGCAAACTTTGAACAACAAACCAAACGTGCCTGCTACTTTGGTGGTCTCGTCACGCAGATCCATGCTGAGACCTCTTACTCTTTTTAACAACAGCAATTTTTTTAACTCTTTGAAGCAAGACCAGTGAAGAACTCGCTGTGAAACTGAGCTCGCACCCAGAACAGGGACGTCTTACTGAGTCGAGATTTAACGGCCGGCGTGTAAACCTTGACGTGTGGGCGGTGCAGGGTTTAAAAACAAACGAACGCACTTTATCGCTTGTCTGGAAGCAGGCCGGTGTTTTTGGATGAGGAATTAAAGAGGACGCCTGCAGCCGGAGGCCAGAATACAGTGCAGTAAAGTAGGAGAACAGGAAGAGCCAGAGATTTCAGTGTGACATCATGTAACAGACTAGCATGCGATCTGCGGTTCAGGATCACATTTATACCTTTGCATGTGAAATCACGACGCTGAAAACGGCATGATGATGTTCAGGGCCTCGCTGATCGTCACATCTCGCTTGTGCTAAGTTCCTTTAACCGAATATGAAAATGCGACAGCTCACAGTCCGAGCCTCGAGGCTTGTGTACGATCAGCGGGGAACTGTATCCATGGCAACAACTCCATTCGGGCTTCATTATCATATTATTTCCAGATGTGCAGGCAGTGGGCTTTTAGCAAGAGCAGCACGGCCTGAACTGTACACACTGACGTCCTGCTGAATCTGAGGCCGTAGTGCAGGTGTGTGTGTGTGTTTGTGTGTGTATGTGTGTGCGTGTGTCTGTGAGTGTGCTGTAGCTTACCAAATCTATCGTTCAGTCTAGACGTAGATTATTGATCTGGCACTCCAGGTTTTGTTTTAGACAAGAAATGAAATGCAACGCAGTAGAGTGTGGGCCTGGAGCCTATCCCAGGAGACTTAGGGCACGAGGCGGTGTACACCCTGGACAAGGTGCCAATACATCACAGGACACACCAGTTAGTCTAATCTGCATGTGGGCTGTGGAAGGAAAACGGAGAAAACCCGAAGGAAACCCACCAAACACGGGGAGAACATGCAAACTCCATGCACACAGACCCAAGGGGGGAATCGAACACAGACCCTGGAGGTGCAAAGCGAAAGAGCTAACCACTACACCACCCTGCCACCACAGTCCAACCAATAAATTAATAATTATAACCCGATCTTCCCCTCGGGTGGATTGTTGTCGTGAATGTGGGTTTATTCAGACGGAACAGCTTGTCATTTGTTCTCTCTGCAAATCTCACAGCGAATTCCCAAATACCAGCACCCGCCCAGGCTCTTTTACGCCCTCTTACCCGGCAATATTGCCGTGGGGTAGGCGTTCGGAAGTCGAGACTATGTTCAGAATGTGTGGAATGTTCTTTTAGTTCTGTTAGTAAAGTGAGATCGGACAAATCTGATCTCTATCTCTAATCTCTGATCGAAATATATCAGAATATCTGAAAGTGTATCTACAGTGCTGTTACATTTATCTAGGATTTAACAAGTATATCATTATAAATTCACACTACAGTGATGAGACTCAACGGTGTGAATGTTTTAAAGGAGGCCGTACATCCGTGAATGACGATCCCGGCCGAGGTGGCTCAGAGCGCGCTGCAGTTCATCGAGACGTGAAGCAGACAGACGGTCCGATCACGAGTGCGGAGGACTGAGAGAACTTTCTACCTTGATGGTGTCCAAGCACGAGTGAAACACTGGGATAAGTGCAATAGTGTAGCAGGAGATTATATAGAGAAATAAAGGGAGTTTTTACTCTCAGAACCGTGTTCTGTTATCAAAGTCCCAGTTTGACTTGAACACACCTTGTGAATTCGTCCTGTAGTGTGCAGTTTGTTCAACAACAACAAAAACATCATGAGCGCTGCGTTGAACAGCTTTTCAACAGTTTAAAATGTTTTTAATAATGAATAAGGGTTTAACCTTTAATTAATGGTTGTGTGTGTGTGTGTGTGTGTGTGTGTGTGTGCGTGTGTGTGTGTGTGTGTGTGTGTGTGCGCGTGCATGTTTGTAATGGTTTTGTTTTGAACTGACAGAGGTATAAATAGAAATAATAAAAGGCAATAAAATGCAGTGCATGTTCCAAGCTACTGTACGCTTCTTGGAAACACACACACACACACACACACACACACACACACACACACACACACACACACACACACACACACACACAGACAAACATTAACTTAAACAAATATACTTTATTTGCTGAGCAGAACGACAGAATAATCCCAGTACTGCAGGTTTTGTCAGCGAGTCTTTCTTGGACTGCACATTGTACAATTACACACGTTTATGTCTAATAATCATTTCCACAAAACAGCAGACTGTCCAAGAAATGTGTTCTTTTCTATCATTTTTTAACATTTTTTAAATCTCTCCAGTCAACAGCAGCTTTTGGTCTGTCTCTGCACCTCGTACACACACACGGCCGCGTGTGTCAAGATGAATAACAGATTGATTAATGAGCAGGCTGGTGCTGCACGGTCGATCAGAAAACTCACACTGAGATTATGATTTAAACTGTCAGATATATATATATATATATATATATATATATATATACATGCTTTGACAATATTTATTTAGCACCTCGAATTTCAGTAAACTAATAGTTATTGGCAAACTGATTGTGTGTATATTACTGTAATAAACTGCAGTCTTTCGTGGTTAGATAATCGGTCCATCTTCTTCAAGATGTAACACTTGCATGGATTTCTGCACTTTTATATCTAGAACATTCTCTTGCATTCTCTACAATGCTTCTGTAGAATTTACTGTTTAGTTTAAATCATTGTTTTGATTAAAGAAACTTTTCATAGTCACAATAAAAAGAAAAAAAAATTCTCATGCCTGATCGCCAGGTCAGGATCCGCTGAGAGCAATAGAAGCTTGATATAATGAATCATTTTATATGATATATATTTTATTAAAGGAGATGAGAATGAAAGCAGCGTCCAAAACGATGGGAAATAAAACAAATGGGAGAGGAATTATTATTAAATAATAATATGAATCAGAATATCTTCCCCTTGTGTATTTCGTTTCCTCTGA
>JAAGKR010001011.1:0-19300 GCA_011419295.1 Clarias macrocephalus | reverse complement strand
ATATATATATATATATACATGCTTTGACAATATTTATTTAGCACCTCGAATTTCAGTAAACTAATAGTTATTGGCAAACTGATTGTGTGTATATTACTGTAATAAACTGCAGTCTTTCGTGGTTAGATAATCGGTCCATCTTCTTCAAGATGTAACACTTGCATGGATTTCTGCACTTTTATATCTAGAACATTCTCTTGCATTCTCTACAATGCTTCTGTAGAATTTACTGTTTAGTTTAAATCATTGTTTTGATTAAAGAAACTTTTCATAGTCACAATAAAAAGAAAAAAAAATTCTCATGCCTGATCGCCAGGTCAGGATCCGCTGAGAGCAATAGAAGCTTGATATAATGAATCATTTTATATGATATATATTTTATTAAAGGAGATGAGAATGAAAGCAGCCTCCAAAACGATGGGAAATAAAACAAATGGGAGAGGAATTATTATTAAATAATAATATGAATCAGAATATCTTCCCCTTGTGTATTTCGTTTCCTCTGATCGCTCATGTCCTTCTCCTAGCTCTCCTTACCTTATGACACACATATGAGCTGTGTCAGTTCAAGGCTTAGATAAACATTTACACACAACCTTACTAATAAAAGGAATAATAAAGGAGACCGAGTGTGTTTAGTTATATATAATACATGATCGTCCTCAGCTTTCATATAATGACTATATGCTTTAATACTGTAAAACTGTCTTTGAGGAACAGAGGCAGAATGCAGCATAACGTTCATGTTAGTTTATTATATTCGACTCGATCATGACTACATAAATCTCTGAGAAACAATACTGTCATTCTGAAATGATGTCTATTCCTGTAAAATCTCTGACATACAATATATACACATATATTTCATATATACATTTACTACACCGGGGGTGTAAACACACTAGCGACGATCATAGCTTCACGATTAGCATTTAATCGTTTACAGGTTAGATAGCTAGACATAAATATTTTATTTGCTCTGTTTACATACATTTTTATTAAAATGATATGATAATCTGCTCTGTCAATACATATACAGTACTGTTTGGAAAATGTTTTTATTCTTCCTGTAGTAACAATGTATCGGCCCATGACCAAGAAGATGAGAAGAGGAATATAACATGTACAGTACTGCGCAAAAGTCTTCGTCATCTGCATGGTAAAATGACATTAAATGATGCAGATTAAATGAAAGAAACGGGAACAAATGTTTTACTGCGACAGGCTGCACAGTGCCTAAAGATACACTTGAAAAATTTGGTTGTTTACGTAACAACATCAGCAGCGACCTCATTTCCCCTCTCGTCTGTTCCAAGCACTCAGCATTCAGCCTCAGCAGTATATTAATCACCGGCCTGATCAGTTGTTCCTCACTGCTTCATGCCGTAAGTTTTTATGCTTGAATGATTCATCGGTCAGCGTGTGGCTTAACAAACAAAAACACATTCCTCTGAAACTGAACTGAAAATGACGAGAGACAAAAAAGTCCTTCAGGAAGCCTGGACAACTATTCCTCAAGACTGTATTAAAAATAAAAGAAATGAGGGGGTCAAGACTTTTGCACAGTACTGTATACACAGGGAAACTCTAAGATTTATTTAACTTCGCGCAAGCAGGAACGCTGTTTCTCTGCCTGGTACACTTCTGTCCTGGTGCTAAAAGTGCTCGTCTCTTTACATCCCATTGGATTTAGTTTTTAATTAATCAAGAAAGAGTTCTGAATGAACGGGAAGAAGAATCACGAATCTCTGGTTCCGGGCCATGTACGAGCAGATAAGTCTGTTAGAGAAGCGTACAGTATGTTCACTTTGTAACACATCAGGTGACTCTTGTCTCTGTCTTGACTTCACCTTTCCTGCCCCTGTTTAGACCCGATGGCGTTCGACTGAGCAATGTTTGCTCTTAAAATAGTCCATTACAATCAATGAGACTTTGGTCAGAGTTGAATAATGATTAACTGAGCTGGAATGCTGGGTTTCCTTCAGCATCTCGTCACACTGGCCGACGTTTAACACCGCAGTGACACCTCTCAGTGTCTCTAAATACCCGTTTCTTTTCAGATTCACTAAATGAAAGGAAATAGCTTGAAGGAGGGTTTTTGCTCCTCCACCCCTGATGGGGTAACAAACAGGAAGTGGCTACTCGCTGCTGATGTTCAGGCCACGCCTGTATTAATCCATCATTAGTTTTGATTTAGCAAATGAATGGTTCAGCTGCAGAAAGGAAAAACCACTCACACACACATACACACACACACACACACACACTCACACACACTCATAGCTAGGATTCACTGGATGTTCACCACACAGCCTAACTCTATGTAATCTTCACCGGCTTTGATTAATTAAATGTGTTTTCTAATATCATAACGTAATGAGTTGGTTATCCTTAATAATAATAATAATAATAATAATAATAATAATAAAAAAAGGTGTCATGGTAACGCTTGCTTCGGAAACGAGCATTATGGGTAATTAGCCTTGATGAAGATGTACACAGCTTTCAGCTTAACGAGTTTAAGTTGGTCAACAAGCACTGAAATCAAATCACAACATCCTGTAACACAACGCTACCAAGTTCAAGTTTCCTTTCCCAGTCTGCAGGGCGAGTCGGGATTTCTCGATTTTCTTCTCCAAGGAGACATGACCGGCCAAAAAGTTCTACATGAGATAGATTCCACAGTTTCACAGTTCAACAGAGGTCTGTGGTTTGTGCAGGAAGTGCCGAGACAGAGCAACACAAGCTCGAGCGTCTCACGTGATCACCTGCTGTATGACCGAGTGTTCGTGAGGACACGACTGCTTGCCGCAGTGCAGCCTGCGTAACAGTCTCTGGAGCCTGTGGGCAAAGTTTCTGTTCATCTTCCTGTACATGAGCGGCATGGCGAAGCTGCTGGAGAAGGCGAGCAGCTGTGAGAAGCCCCTCAGGAAGGCGTAGGTGCCGACGGTTTGCGCCCGCGGCACGTCCACCACCGTGAGCAGCAGCAGCGTGGTGTAGTAAGGCGTCCAGAGGACGAACTGGACGCCCACGCATGCCAGGAGCAGCCTGTGTATAGAAGGATCCATCCTTCCCGAGTCCTGGTCCAAGGGCGTGGCCTCCTTGCGGATGCGCAGGATCAAGCAGAGGGCGTAGAGCACGGCGGCGGCCGGCACGGCGTACCCGATGAGCGTCATGATGCCGTCGGCGGCCTCTTTGTTCTGCATCTTGGAGCACTCCAGGATCTTGGCGGACACGTGGTTGCAGACGTAGAAGAGGAGCGAGGAGAAGCTGGTGAGCACGGCGCCGCCCCAGATGAAGCCACACACGTGTTTGGTGTTGTAGACGCTCGACATGTAGGTGCGTGGCAGCGCCCGCTCGATGTAGTAGTCCAGACTGAGCAGCGCCGTCGAGTACATGATCACAAGAGAGGAGATGTTGAACAGGATCAGGAGGGTGATGTAGACCTCGTCGTTATGCTCCCACGCGGGCCAAAGAGTAAAGTCCGGCCCCAAGAGCTCGACCGGAGCCACCAGGTTCAGCACCAGTCCGGCGATGGCCATGTTCACAAAGTAGACGTCCGGCATCGTCATGGACATCTTGTTGGAGAGGTTGACCGCGACCAACAGCGCGTTGTAGCACAGACCCACGGGGAAGCACACGATGAGGTAAAAGAAGGAGAAGACGGACAGAGCCAGGCCCAAGTCCCAGCACACGGCCAGGTTCGTGCTGCCTTCCGTCTCATTGTGAACCATGCAGCTCCACATGGCGAGGGAACCTCGGCGCTCCGCCCCGCTCCGGCTCGCTGGATCGACTGCAGGAGGAATCACAAACAACGACATCAAATCAACCTTCTCATAGTGGCAGAATGTTATTACAGAATGAAAACTTTACTCTAGATACAGGACAGATGTTTCCTGATGTTTCTGGGGACATGGAATGTTTTAACTCAGGAAACACAGTGTCATAAGTATTCAGACAGTGACACGGTTTGTGTATTTGTGCCTCCGTACACCAGAATTTAAACTGATTTAGAATAGAGCTGTAAACAAAAAGACCGGATTAAACATTTACGAATTACAGCCATGTTTTACAAAGTCCCTCCAAACCTAATTAAACAACTGCCTGATAAACAGTTTGAAGGCCAAGCATGGCTTGTGTCCTTGTTATTTCATGACAAATTAAGGAGGATAAATGTGCTAGAGGTGCTGATGTGATCGAAAGAGGACATAGAAAGTTAATTAATTAATCAGAGAGTGCAAAAACTCTTGGCGTGAACCATTTGGTCTGTTCTTGAAATAAAGGAATGCACTCAGAGAACACCAAACCCTGGAAGACCATGGAAATGAACTGAAGTGAATGATCTCAGAGTTTATTCCCTAGCAAACAAAAACTCATCCAACATCTAGGCAGGGTAAGAACACTCCGGAGGAGACATGAGGAGAACAGAAGTCTACGATCAAGAGACGCCTAGATGAACGGAAACACAAAGGTGTTTAGATCAAGGCCCAAACACTCAAGAACAGAAAGGATACATTAGACTTTGTTAACACAAATGTATATAAATAAGTCTGAGCAGGTCTGAAACAAGGTTCGTTCTACAGAACAAGGCCTTGTTCAGACTGACGGTCCAAATCAGATAGTTTTTTTTTTTGTCATATCCAGATCAGAATTAGATTGCTTTCATGTTGTCTGAACAATAAAAAAACAACAAATCTAGTTAGGGCTGAAACGATTCCTCGAGTAAATCAAGTAATTAATGATCGAGGCAAAATCTTGCGTTATGTTTTAGCGCAATTATTTGCTGACAGCACGCTTTTGACACAGCGCGCTTCCGGGTGCAAGCCGCCAGTAAACACCAACGAAGAAGAAGCGCTTATGTCACCCACAAAGCGGAAGGAGACACAAACAGTCCGCTGTGTATTGATTTGAGCGAGCGTTCTGTTGCGGGCTGCAAAATGGAAGGCAGCGATAAAATTATCAGCGAGGCCAAGAGAAGAAGAAAGCAGAAATTATCAGTAAAGGCTTATGTTATGCCTGAGATGTAGATTTTGAAACTTTTAGTTGCACAACTTGTGCAAAAGTGTTTTTGCATAATTATTTATTTTGTGCCTTAGTTTTTTTTAATCCTTAAAGTTATTTGAAAACCTTTTTTTTTTGCATCCGAGAAAAGGATTTAAAATAAGAATATATGGTGCTGTAATGCACTTAATTAATCTCAGTCAACTTTAATACTTTAATATCTCACCTACGCGGTTTCGCGCAGTGGCCGGAAGTTCGGTTCTTCATGATTCACCGCAAGTTTTGGCGCTGCGATTACGTTTCCATCTTTCTGTGCGAAAAATTTTATATGTTTAAGCCGCCTTAAAAACGTTTAAACATGTTTAGTTTTTTTTGCAGAACTTTGTGGAACGTCGGCGTGCAGTCGCCGGCGGCTCACGGTGCCTAACACCGTGTCTCACTGCGAGTCAAACCGCACAAGTGAGAGAGGGGTATAAGTGAGTCCTTGTATTGTGAATAATGACAGTGTTTATTTTTGATAAAATGCTGTATGCATATAAAAAATAAAAGTAGATTTTTCTAAAAAGAAAACCAATTAATCTTTGTTTCTCTTATATATTTTACATTGCTGTTTAATTAAGCAAAGGTGCATTTTATCCGATTACTCATTTTTGGTAGAATACTCGATTACTAAAATATTCGATAGCTACAGCCCTAAATCTAGTTCTTTGCAAATCTGATCTGAAACACATCCATCTCTGGTTTGAAATCACATTCGGATCAGATTTCCAAAGACGTGTCTCAGTCTCGATCCTCTACTGGACGTGCTCGGCTGCCAGCGGGACCGGAGACGCTGGTGTTTGTTGGCGATGTGACTGCTGATATCAGTAGGATGATGAATTCTGACGTGAACGGAACGCTCCACGTTTCTGATTTTAGATATGGTCGTGAACGCAAATACAGATGGTTTGGGTCAAGATGCAACACTCCCAGGAACAGAAAGGCCAGATCAGACGTCGCTGGTAATCAGTTCTGGATTAAAGATTAAAAATTCTCTGAATAAATTAAACCATGGTTCACTTTAAGAAGTGTTAAAAAGAAGTGTAGAAGTATTAAAATATTTCTATTAATACATTCCCTTAATTAATCAATCAATTAAGTTAGCTTGCCCGAATAATTTTGAGCAGATGAAATCAATAAACGCCTGTAATGAATTATTATCATGTCAATAGTTAAAGCCCTTGAAAGAGAGCAGAACGTCTCACTGCACCATCCAAATACTTATGATTTACCTGACTGCATATGAAGACATGTTTGCTTCATTAAAACTGATATTGCTTTCAACTCGTTTCTGTTTTTACCTTTTAACTGTGCTGTTCTAGACCCCCAGGACACTTCAGACTCGTACTCTCTCTCTCTCTCTCTCTCTCTCTCTCTAAAGCAGAAGGTTAAGGGGATTTATGGGGTGAAATATGAAGCATCACAGTGGGAGTCGCGTGTGGGTCTGAGAGGTCAGCGTTCATGAAAAGGTCACAGGACTGGCCAGGCCACATACCTCCTAGGCTAATGGTTCACCTCTGATACGCTCGCAGCCTGTTCATCTTCTAACGAGAAGGTCGAGTGCTCAAACCTCAGCGCTGCCAAACCACCACCTGGGCTCAACTCTCGTCTGCTCAGATTAAATGTTTATGTAACGATATCAGTATTTGCAACAAGTCTGAGCTGCTTAAAAGAAAAAAATATATATTATATAATGATAATCGATAATATCACACAAAGAACTCGTGACTCTTGAACCTAGCAGCTGGACAAGGCTGCTACAACCCAGCAAAGTTTATCTGCCCTATGAGGATAATTCCAGGTGAAGTGGCCTGAAGGTGCGTTTATTAAGCGCTTCACCCGGCCTGGGTAGGCAGTTGTGTCATGTTGCTATGGCAACAGTGAGCTGTGGCGTGAGCTGTTATTGTTTCACATGAAAAACAAATCAAAAAGTGCTCGAAGCGGCTCTCTTCCATGCAAAAGCACCAACATCTCTGTGAGTTACAGGTCTAACGCTCTTGGCGTGTTGGTGTGTCATGCTGTTTTCCCATGAGCCCGACTTACGTCAGAAGCGGAAAGATAAAAACAACGCTATTTCTGATGTCCTTATGTTCGAACCACGAAGTGAAGGAAAACACTGACGCCTCCGTGTTCGGCTGATAACTGAGTAAACAAAGTATATTTATCTCCTCACATCAGTGAGCTGCAGAGTCAGTGTAATATGTTTAACAAATGAACAAGTGTCTGTATGTTGATTAACTTCAAGCAACGATTTGTAAAAAAACTCAACAAAAATAAATTTAAAGCGAAGAGGTTCTGCTTCATGTTGATTTGAGGTCAATTGCTAAAATGTGAGGAAATCCAGAGATGACTTTTGTCTTGTTTTTCTAATAAACGTTAGCTGAATGCAGCAATAAACATGGTGACTTAAAAACAGTCATATTAACGATTAATGTTAACCAATTATGCTTGTTCTCTGTAGCTCACATATCTGTTAACCTCTTTAGGCAGAGGTTCAAGATCAGT
Organism: Clarias macrocephalus; assembly: GCA_011419295.1. NCBI lineage: Eukaryota > Metazoa > Chordata > Actinopteri > Siluriformes > Clariidae > Clarias > Clarias macrocephalus. Next base: position 11,755 of record JAAGKR010001011.1, on the reverse strand, counting down.
ATTTTTCTGACAAATTAATTAATTTGTCTCACAACCACTTTTTCCACTGAAGTGAACCAGGTGATCTTCTGGTGCTCATGTCTGGTGCTCGTGCCGGTTCAGACTGAGTTCAACAGCGAACCTCCTAAAAAACTTTGTTTTTCCATGGGCTGGAGAGTCACGTCATTACGCCACTGTATACGTCTGTGAAAGTCTCTGCTTTCCCAGCAATGTTAGCGGCAATACTAGCAGCAAAAAAATTCTAGTGGCAAAAAAATGCTTACGGCAAGCACAATTTGCGAGCAGTTCTCCTGCCATTATCATTACTCGAAAGCATCTGAGCAGTCCAGTGCAGGTAGAGTCCATTTTTTTGAAGATGGCGATCACAAACTTTTAGTTGTTTGTGATAACCCCGCCCCCAGCCCCTGACATAAGCGGATCTTTGTTCTGGCCCAGCAAAGTGTTCGTGCCACCATCAAAGCGATTTTTCTGTCTGAGGGACGGTGCGAGTTTTAAACTGGGCGCCGGCTCTGAACCAGCTCCAGAACCTTGTTGGAAAAGGGACAGCAAAAGTAATTTGTTGGAATTGTGCCGCTAGAACTTATAAATAAATAAATCTGGGGAGAATGTGCGTTGTTTATTAACATTCATTATCAATTATGTAACGATTGTTGACATCTTCAGCTAATCCATTAGAAAAATGTGTGAAACTTACAACCATAGTCCTAAACTGATTTGTTGATGTAAACAAATAAAAAAGTATTTGTACAAGTTATTTTGCCTGTTTTTATAAAGCTATTTTTATTATTACAATACAATAATCTTTTGTATGGATGTGTAAACAGTTTGAAAACTGGATTTTTTAAAACTAAGAAATACATTTTGTTAAAACATCCTTTATACGCAGATGTACTGTATGTAAGCGAGCATTTGTTAACTCGGGTTGTTTACGGCACCGGAACAGACGTACTGTGGAGGAAAGATACTTTTCTTTCCTCTTTTCTTGCATAACTCGACTGCAGAGACGCTCTGAGAAGTTCTGGCCTGATGACAAACACCACCAACACCTCCGCCCGCCCCGGGCTGTAACCCTCAAGTTCCTCGCACCTCGAAGCGTGCACATTCAGACACAGAACCAAAAACATATTTTTAGGACTGATCTCACATGGAGGTCTAACTGAGCTACATCCCCAGTTCGTGATAAATACCTCTCGGTGAGGTCGTGCTCTGTTCGTCAAAAACAGTTCAGTTCTGCTGTTTCTGGAATCCTGATCCTGATTAAGACCAAACGAGGGGGAGGATGGTACGGATACTGCAGGAAACGGCTCTGACCGTGCCACCGCCAGACCACAGCACAGGTGTAAACACTGGCTCTTATTTACAAAGGAATCAGGAAGCCTGTGTTTGGAAGGATGTTGATTTCAATCCATGTGCATTCCTGGTACAAAGTGCTAGTTTATTTTTTCCTACTCAGAGGTCGAGAAATACAACTTGTGACCCGTAGTCAAACACAACACAGGTCTTTCCATGCAAGCAACGTTCCATCTTTTTGTAAAGTCAGTTCAGTCTGAGGTCATTATAGCGGAACAGTAAAAGTGTGCTTTAAGTGAGAAATGACGTTAAACTCGGTCATAACCCGCCCCCTGTGTTTCCTGCTCCGCTGCATCTTCTCCGGCGGATTGCTTAACACCTCATTCGGAGAAGCATTCCAGAGCTGCTGACTCACATGAGGGAGCGCGATTAAAGCGCAGATTCCAGAGTAGGACTGCGGTAAGCGCTGCCCCCTGCATCATTCACTGCACCCCCTGATAGGGGGAACTCATTTAGGCACGCTCCTGCAGAGAACGTCTACAGGGCCGAGGGAGTGACGCTGAGTGAGTATGATGGGAGGTGAGTGATAAGCCAGCCACGAGCCTCGTCAGATCCCCACTGGAATGTACGCCAAGGTCACGTGATTGCGCTTCAGAGCCTCGGCATGTGCAAAGTGAACGGAGAACTGTCCCGAATCTCTTTTTAAAGCTAACTAGGCAACCAGCTTGCTAACATTACTAGCCAGCTAATTGATTATTAAACGTTCCATCAATCAAGCATATTTAAAGCATAAGCTCATGTTTTAGTTCTGTAGTTTATCACTTGGTATGCTTGACACAAAAAAGATAATAATATCATAATTAAACACTTTGCTTTGTTTCAGTTTTTTCACTAAAATGAATCTTATTTTTACATCTTCACAAGGAAATGTCCGTCTATTTCCAACTGCTCTGGTTGGAGGAAGATTTCTTACAGTATGTGTTGTTTACTGTATACAGTGTGCTCAGTATGTAGTATGATGTTGTCGACACTGTTTAGTAACATTTTAGATTTAACCACAAGAAAACTAAGATCCTGCAGGAAATTTCCTAATTAATGATCAGAGCTGTGAGTCTTAGGGAGACCGATGAATAGATTCAATAGCACTAATGATTATTGTCTGATTTGTCAAAAGGAGTTATATTTCTTACGGGTTTTGAATTTTTAAAACTAAGGATGGGAATCGCCACAGACTACCCGATACGATATTATCACGATACCTCGGTGATACCTCAAGTTGTACTGCGATTCTGTAAGCACCACAAATTTATAAATGTCCTGATTCACTGTTAACTGTTTGAGATTTTGTTTCTATTCTAAACAAACGGAGACCAAATAATTTGCTCCTACCACACAAAATGCGTATCTGTGAATAGTTTAGAGTGCGCCAGCTGTAGGATTAGAGAGGAACTGCAACGTTTCACCCCCTTGAAGAAGTGAAAATAAAATTTCTAAACTCAATTTTTTTTTGTCTGTGCAGCGATAGATGAACTGCCACACATCACTGAATAGATTGTTTAGCCTCCCTATTAAAAACTACTAAAACTATGTAAAATGCACTAATATTTTAAATGTTGTGTCTCATACAAAGCAAAAATCTTTTTTTTTTTTGCACCACACTCCAGTCCAGTAGGAGGTGGTACTGCACCACCTGCCCATAAGATTTAAAGCAGAAGAAGGAATGATATTCTCACAAAATGCGGAAAATGGAAACGGTTTGCTTTTTCTGCGGAGACTGCGGTATATTTTTAAGGAATTTTAGAAGATTTACATTCAAAAGTTTACCTACATAGTTCAAAAAGTGTGAATCGATTATGAATCTAAAACTGACCTATTGATTCAATTAACTGAATCAATGAAGAGATTAATTAAATTGCGTAATCAATTACATCACAGAGTGGTTACAGCCTGACAAACCGATTAGCCTAGCTTACCTTAAACATGCACAAAACACTTATAGTGATGACCGAAAGTATTAAGACAACATGCGTCGTGTATTATAAATCTCCCTGTGTATAAAACAGGTGATGTCACTAATTAATTCTAGCCTAGTTCTAGCTGGAGAGCTAATTAACTGAAGATAATTAACAGTTAATTAGCAATTAACTGAAAAAGTAGTAAACAAAAATGGCTATGTGATGAGGGTGTTCGGCTTCTGGAGCCACAACCTGGATCATCTCCAGACCTAAACCGTATAGAAAACTGTTGGACATAGGTGAAGAAGGCAGGAGCAAACAGGGAACTATAGTCTGCAGACGCTTTTCTGACACTCTGCCTTCATACTGATCGATTACATTGATTGTTGTAACAAAATTTCACAGCGCAAAATAGCAACTGATTCTTATTATCTTCATTATTGTTCTTTTAAAAAATTGAGAATGTATATTAAAAAACTGAATTTTACTTTTGTTTCACAACTTTTGGCCCCCACTGTGCATTACTTTCACATTGTCGTAAAATTCAAAAAATCCTAAGTGGACCTGTCATGAGTCAGACGAGAACATCTGTGGCTGAACTGGCCTAGCAAGTGCCAAATCAGAATGCCAAGAATGTCCAGTGTCCTCCCAGTGTTTAAACCAGTAATGTGTGTATTTTTGTTGTTGTTGTTGTTGTTGTTGTTGCTCATATTATATATCTTACATACGCCCTGGAGTGATTATTTAATAAAGGCACCAGTATATAATATTTACAGCAGAGTTTTTTTGCTGTCACCACAAGCGGGCATTTCTATTTCACACATCATTGCTTTTACTTCTTAACTCGTACAACATATGAGTTCTGTGGTCTGGAATAAAATTGCTTTAAGGAATTTTTTTTTATAATAATCGTGAATCGTGTAAATAGGTTTTCCCCCTTTTACATAGAGTATTAGGAAATAATCCTCAGTTTGTTTATGGTTCAGATAACTTCTTTTTACACAGTTTTTTACACTAGGCACGATTGCTCCATCCTGTGCATGAGTAAGGGCGTTTTCACATTACTCACAATCAATTTGTACCGTACCCAGGAACGAATGTTCCCCCCCGCCTCCGCCCCGCTGGCCAGCGTTCACATAGTTTTCGTTCTCTATCCTCAGGATGCTCACGTATTTACACTCTCCGATACAACAGATGGCAGTATGCACTTACCAGGTTTGTGAGCCAAACAAAAGAGAAGAAGAGAATGCTCTTTCATTGATCATTCGGGGAGAAACATGAAGAGCGATGGCTGTCAGACGATGAGACTTGTGTGTTCTGTACACACACAGATATTTCAGAGAAAGAGATCACTGGTTACGTTACGTATAAAAAGCAATCGACTTCTGTTTTCAAGTACAATTTTACCTCCATATCTGATCCAATCCGTGCCCAAGTACGCTGTATCATTCTCAAGACCACTTCTCTCTTTTCGCATTAGTAATAATGTTACGTACCTGAGTACATTTGTGTATCTGATACAGTAGGTGGCAGTGTGCGCCTAAATAGTTTACAAGCCAGCAATAAACACATAGAAGAAGTCAACCTCCATGCTATGCAACCTCAATGCTATGCTGAATGCTGAATATATCAAGAGTGACCCTTTCATGTAACACTTTATCTGCCATGGCTGTGCTGTGAGATGAGATTAGTGCACACACACATGAACACACGCCCATTTTGGAGCAGACAGATGTCACTTTGCGTTTTAAACAGAGACTTCCAAACACTTCCCCATTCTGCTTTTCTTTCATATTTGATTTGGCACAAGCCCAAGCACACCTTTTTCATGTGGACCCGAGCTCGGTCCCACAAGCACATCACTTCATGAGCAACACACAACAGTAACCGAGTCAGAAACATGGCGGGTGTGTTTTGAGTGAAAAATCCAAAACATCTGCACACAATACGCACATCTTTGTTAGATTTCATATTCTGACTTCAGAGATGATGTCACAGTATAAAGAGCAAGAGACAGAAGTGATGATGAAAACAGCTGGCAAGAAATTTCGCCGCGTTTTAAAGCACATTGTGCCATGCGGACATCTCCTGGCCTTGGTGTTTGAATGTGAGGAACACCGGAAGAATCGTGTCCCTGTTTGAACCGCACGCAATATTAAGTTTTTTACCTTATTCAGAGATCAGATATCTAGATTTATAGAAGTATCTCAAGTCTTGTGTTGGGTTGATCGAACAGCAATTTAATTATCCCTTATCAGGAAAGATAAAATGATAAAAACAAACTTTTCTAAAAAATATATATGTAAGTATATTTAAATGTAAATTAAATGAATAAAAAAATTAATATTATATTCACCATATATAAAAATATAACTAGTCTAACCTAATATAGATAGATTGATAGATGAATATTTGATATATTTATATTTATACTATATTTTTTATTTTATTTTATTTTTTAACAGGTTCTAGGCTCAATAACATGCTTCTGGCCTCGTGTAGCTTTCTTTCAGTAAATCATGTCTGAAAATTTATGGAATTGTATGTATAACTGTTTTTAACAATTTTCACATAAATGTAATATTATTCACCAATTATTTATTTAATTAATGGGTGTGGGTTTTTTTTTCAGGGTACAAACATTTGTGTTAATACTAATACAAAAAAAATTGATTCTTTAAATATATTTTCATTTATATATTTAAAATGGTTTGTTTGTTTGTTTGTTTTTGATTGTGTTAGTTAAGGCACACTACAGATCTCACACACTCCACAACTGAATCGTTAGTTGCTTTTTTGTTTGCTGGTCATCAACCTGTTATAACTCACTCCAATAACACTCAGGAGAAGTGAGTATGGTATAAAGTGTTATAACCTTACAGTACGTCATACTATATTTGTAAGATTATTCATCAATTATTTTTTAATTAGCAATTAGTTTAATTAATGGGTGATTTTGTTTAACACAGTGTACAAGCATCTCTGTTAATACCAGCATATCAAAAAATAAGATTCTTTAAAAAATATTAGTATTAGTTAAAGCACACTACAGAACTCACACACTACAGATCTCACACACTACAGAACTCACACACTACAGAACTCACACACTACAGATCTCACACACACACCACGACTCAAATCTGTATTTGTCTTCTTGTTAGCTGGTCATTAACCTGTTATAACTAACACCACTAACACTCAGGAAAAGTGAATACGGTATAAAGTTGCTATAACAGTATTTATGGTGTTTATAATCACACTGAGCACCTGACAGGTGAGTCCTAAACAAAACCAGGTCTTAACTCCTCTTCCAGCTGGAGATGTTTATGTTTAATGGCTCACATAACACAGAAGGTCCCACACACACTCACACACACTCACACATACTAAAATTGAACCTCTCTAGTCAAACTAGGCAACTGAATGTTGCTGTAGATCACTGTAAAACTCTCTCTCTCACACACACACACACACACAGATGTGAGAGGACACACTCACCCACAGGACTGTGTTTCCTGCTCCTATGGAGGCTTCGGGTCCTGCTGCACTTCCCCTGACATTTCTCCTCTCCTGACTCCTCACAGCTCTCCAAACTCCACAACTTCTCGTAAAAACGAATCCCAGCAGGAGGAAGTCGGTGTAAACTGTGTGTGTTTACCGTAAATCCCGTCACACACACACACACACACATACACACTCGGTGTTTCTCTCTCTCTCTCTCTCTCTCACCGTCCCGCGCGGGACGCTCGCGCTCGCCCTCGGTAATGGAGGCGGGTTTACTACGAGCTCGAGCTCCGTGTGTACACACGTGACCCTCCCCCACCGCTCGCGCTCTTTCTCTCGCGCTCTCACTCTCTCTCACGCACGCACACCGCTGAGGCCCGACAGGGATGCCGCACGCCGATTGGACGAGAGGAGCAAAAAAGTGGGCGGGCCGATAAGGATCAAGAAACTCTCGACTCTCCGAAAAACAACCCCCCCACCCCCCCCCCACCCCCCTACTCCGAGCTTTATTACAGCTTCAGCTGTGTGTGTGATTCAGTACAGAGGACCAGGGCACTCAGTAGTACACACACACACACAAAAATACTTTGTACATTAAAACATCACATCAAAACAAAAAAGGAACAATGAAGTATCTTAAAGGTGAATTTTTGGGTATATTTTACTCCAAATAATCACGAGTGTATAAGGGTCATTCTACAGAAATGGTGGAAAGTGTTTTCACTTAGGTTTGCTGATGCCAAAATCATTGAAAGTAGTTTAGATAGCAGACACATTGCAGGTACGAGCTGGTATCAAAAGGTTTTGAGATTTGTTTTGTAACATACCTACAGAGGCACAGTCGCAGGGGCACCGACCTTCATAAGTCAGTGTGCCAAAAGACACCGTCCTGTTTTTATTTATTTTGTTCTGCTATTTCATAATGTACAAGTTAGAACAAAGAGCGGACGTGAAATTCTGCATGAAACCGGCCAAATCTACACCTCCAGCAACGTTTGACATGCCTAAAGAGTGGAAGAACATTGCTGAACATTTAATGAGCTCAACCCCTGAAAATGCCAAAACCGTTTGGTATGGAATAAAATCACTGTCAAAAATAATCGTGCGTAAAAAAAAAAATTGTGTGTAATTCTGTGTTTTGTCCGAGTTGGATTCCAAAATCTACGGCCACGACAGTTTACAGATACGAGATTTTGTGTGTTTGTTACAGTTATACGACTTTGACTGTTTGCACACAAAACTCGTTGTTACAACTCCTCTGTTACACGAACGAATTGCGAAATTACATCAACGAATGTTGTGTTACACTACGTTCAAAAACGTCATCAATGTCACATGCACAGGCATCACTATCTGAGGGAAGAGGAATCGATGTGGCCACAGTTTTAAACCACCGGCGCCAAAATCAGCAGATCAGCAGCCGAGCGTCTCTCATCGTCTCAGGTAAGTTTTTTTTTTCACAGATCCGGACATGTACAAGAGAAGTAAAATTACAGAGATGTTTTAATTATGGCAGGTAAGACTTTAGGAGTTTAAAATCTGTGACGGGGCGCATGCGCTGAATCGATTCCTCTTCTCTCGGATAGTGATGCCTGTGCCTGTGGCCTTGATGACGTATTTTTGACAGTGGCGTAACACACTACATTCATGGGCGTAATTACGCAATTCGTCTGTGTAACAGATGAGTTGTAAAAGCGTAGTATATTTCAGAGTTGTACTGAAACAAACACACAAAATCTTGTATCTGTACACTGTCGTGGCCGTAGATTTTGGAATCCAACTTGGACAAAACACAGAATTACACACAAATCTTTTTTTACGCACAATTATCTTTGACAGTGATTCTATTCCATAGTTTGGCAACTGTCAGTGTGTCATACAGAAAAGTCCGGGCAATCCTCACATGTGATTTGAACATGTGCTGTTTTGCAGCTAAGTTCATCTCCATGCTGCTAATCCAGGAGCAGAAGGAACATTTACATTTAGGCATTTGGCAGAGACTCTTATCCAGAGCGACTTACAAAAGTGCTTAGGGTTACTAGATTACTAACTAAGTAGTCAAACATGGTTGGGAAGTTTTTTGTTTTATTTTATTTTTGGGGGTGGTGGTGGTGGGGGGGGGGGTTAGTTAGCCCAATTACTGAAGAAACAGATATGGCTCAGGTCGTCATTAGGTCGTCAAGATTTCTTCCTGCTGAAAATAGAACATTGCGTCAAAGTCAGAACGTCGAGCCAAGAACTCCGTCTGCATGCTGTGGATGACCCGTCCTGCATGTTGAGAATCATTACCGGTGACAATACGTGGGTGTATGTGTATGACCCTGAGACGAAACAACAGTCTTCACAGCGGAAAACCCCATCATCACCACGACAGAAAAAGGCGAGGCAGCCATTTTAAATAGTTACGATTTCTCTCCAAATTCTCATTGGTGTCCATTGAAGTAACACCAGTTATTAAGTGTAAGAAAAGCACTACATTTTGTGGATTCATAAAGTTTAAAAGTAACTTACTGTATTGCTATTAAAGCAGTTCCAGGTGTAAAAAAAAAGAAATACATTTCAGGAAATTTTTATGACCCATAATCATTTTAATGGCTGAATGTTTAACCAACATAATATACACATGTTTAGTTAAAATAATGAGTAAAACATGAGACTCCCACTCAAATAAACGCGTTAAAAAAAGTATTTTTAATGCGCCAGAAAGGTGTACATAGTCACGTGACTAAAGCTTATGATAATATTTGAAAGAAGCATATCTGACAGAGCTGAAAAGAAACACAAGTAAACACATGTCCTGCAAAGAGGACATGTAAATTGTTTTCATGTAAAAAGATATGTAAAAAAAAAAACATTGAAAGTAAAGATCACATAGGACAGCAGTGTAAAAGTTTTAATTAAATTCACATTGTATAAATTAATTGTTTGCAATAGTTCTGTTTTCATGTCAATGTCAGGGTTTAACTCTTATTTCAAAACTATTATTCGTCTGTATTGTATTTATTTTGTACCCAAAGTATTTTATGTGTCTTATTTCAAAATCTTGGAAGATCAAAAGTTTTGAAATCATCTGAATAAATTGATTAAAAAAAAATCCATAAGCACTTAATTTATTTCTAATTCTTTTGGAATTACTAGAGCTGTATATAATTTGGAGATTAAAACTCATAATTAAAAATAATAAACATAGGTGTTCTATCACAATATGTAATAATTTTCCAGAGTTCTCCCTGCTCTATTACAAAGTCTGTTAATTAGCTGATTAGTTAAATCAGGTGTGCTGGGAGCTGACATGTGCATTGCAGGGTTGTTTCCCAGACCAGGGTTGAGAACATGAATTCACAAGATGCCATTTATTCTGTTCAGTGTCACAAACATCATAAAAATCTACCTCTTTAATTGAAAGAGAAATAATTTTGCACATCCTTGTGCATACAAATGTAGAGAAGTCATTCCAACCATCAGTATGAAACAAGCAGCTCCGCAACAGATGAAAGTCAGTTATAAGATGAGCAAAACAACAGTAGTAGTTTGTCTCAGAACTAAGAATACTGCATGAGTAAGAATGTCAGCTGATGTTTAGTATAAACACACTCTCGGGTTGTGCAATATTGCTTAATTTACATTAACAAAGACTACCATGGCATTACTTTCAAACGAAAGTGGACGTCCAACTGCTTTAAAGCTCAGTAACAACTCTATAAACATGCAAGTTTGGGGCGTGTCTATAAAACGACTGACAAAACATCATTCCAAATATGAACAAACATTCAATTGCACAGGAGGTCAGGCTACCAAAAAATTTTCCCTCTACATAATAAATTTGCTCTGAGACAAAACTCAGTCACTCAGTCACTCATCGGCTATATCGCTTTATCCTGTATTTAGGGTCGCAGGGGGCCTGGAGCCTGCTCACAGAGATGGGAATCGAGCCTGGATCTTGGAGGTGCAAGGCGACTGTCATGCACACTCACTCCGCGACCGGCACGAGGACCCGGAAGTAAGACGGTCGCGCTTTCAGGAACGCATAAAAGGAAACAAGATGGCGCGTCACATCGCTCAGTCATTGAGTTCAATTCATGCCTTCATGCCTGAGGCGTTATCCCAGCCCGTTCGAATAACATCCGTAGACGGTCGGCCCCTTTCCACCAGCCCTATCACCACCCAGACTCGACCCATCACCCTCACCATCGATCAACACCAAGAATCAATCAGTTTTCACCTCACCTCCATCTCTTCGCCACCCATCATCCTCGGATATCCATGGCTGCTCCAACACGACCCTCTCATCTCCTGGTCCCAAAACCGGATCCTACAGTGGTGGCCGACCTGCCTCGAACTCTGCCTGCGGGCGCCGGCTGGGACGTGCTCTAGGGAGTCAGAGGTCCCCGATGTCGACACCAACGCCATCCCCACTGCATATCGGGACCTGGCTGAGGTCTTTTGTAAGAGACGCGCCACCCACCTTCCTCCTCATCGCCCCTGTGACCTGGCGATTGAGATCCAGCCGGGTTCCGCTCCACCCCGCGGCCGTCTATACTCTCTCTCTCCCACCGAGACGCGGGCGATGGAGGAGTATGTGTCGTCCGCTCTCCGCCAAGGTACCATCCGACCCTCCTCCTCGCCCGCCGCCGCGGGATTTTCCTTCGTGAAGAAGAGTTCGGGCGAATTACGTCCCTGTGTCGATTATCGGGGACTAAACAACATCACCATAAAAAACCGACACCCGCTGCCTCTTACCAACTCAGCCCTGGACGCCCTCTCTGGTGCCACCATTTTCACAAAGTTGGACCTCCGGAGCGCCTACAACTTGGTGCGTATCAGGGAGGGCGATGAGTGGAAGACAGCATTTATTATCCCTACTGGACATTACGAAAGCCTAGTCATCCCTTTCGGACTCTGTAATGCTCCAGCAGCTTTTCAAAGCTTTATTAATGACGTGCTCCGGGACATGTTGGGACGATGGGTATTTGTCTACCTAGATGATATCCTCATCTACTCCC
>JAAGKR010001010.1:98298-148241 GCA_011419295.1 Clarias macrocephalus | reverse complement strand
ACTCGCCTCGTTTTACACAGTAACACTCCTCCTCCTTCTCCCCACCTCGCTTTTTCACAACAGTTTCACAACAAACACACACACACAACAGAAACACCGTTTTAACAGGAAAAAAAGAAATCTCTCTGAGACTGGCATGAGCGTATATTAACAGACACACTTTTTAAGTTTCACAACAAGCGCATAAACACAGTGGAAACACCGGTTTAACGGAAAAAAAGCGAGACTGGCACGAGCGCATACTAAAGGAATCACTTAAGTTTCACAACAAACACACACACACACACAAACACGGAAACACCGTTTTAACAGGAAAAAAAGAAATCTCTCTGACCTGGCGTGAGCGCATACTAAGGCACTCACTGCTGCGCATTCACTGCTGTAAAGTAAAAAAAAAAAAAAGAAAAAACAAATGAACCAGCACCTTACCTTTGAAAAGAATCACGACAGAGCAGAGTTTCTGTGTCTTTGTGAAGCCGGGAGGGGTGAAAAGGGGAGAGAGAGTCTGTGCGTGTGCGTGTGTTTCAGTGTCAAATTGCGCACGCACGAGCAGAGTTTCTGTGTTTGAAGCCGTGGGGGGAAAGGAGGGAGAGGGAGGGGGGGTAAGGTGAGAGAGTGACGCTCGGTGTCAAAATAAGAGTCGCATATGTGAAGCATGATACTCGGTGCTCGTAAACTAATACTTGCTCGGTTCCCGAATTAAAAATTATTTAAAATCTTTGCTCAGTTTGCGGAACACTCGTAAACCACGTTACTCGCAATCCGAGGTTCCACTGTATAACCAAATACTATATTATGGTTGATCCTTAAATCTTGGCACCCTTGGTTTTAATAAACATGTATGAACCCCTAAATCACTGGCTTGTTATTCAAATTTTTACCTTTTTGATAATTACCTACAATTTATTATTTCATACATTTAGGCAGGAAAGAGTGGTGGGTTGTTCAAATCCAGTACGTTAACGTTTTCCAATGTTTTAATTACTGTTTGGAGTTAAAGAGTGAGCTTTTCCTTTTTTTACTAATTATAATTATAATATACTTAACCATAATCTGGTTTTCCCTTGGTGAAAGAAATCAGACAGCTGCCTATGTTTTCTTTTAGCTTTAAAAAAAGCTTCAAATATATACTATAACATAGTATACACACTTTTTGAAAATCAGAGTAACAAAATACAATTATACCAGGATGATATCAGGACTAGAACCTCCAAATCCACTTCGTCCCTCCCATGACAATGTGCCCATTGGAGAGCGACAAGGTGATTTGTCTCCTGTCTTTTGTTGTAGTTTTAGTCCAACTTTGTGTTTGTTAAGAGTCTTCAGTAACTCTGCTGTTTCTTCTGAACTCATATTCTCAAAGTAGATTGTCGCACCAACAATTTGATCACCTGTGTAAAATAGTAAATACATTAGATAGCATCATCTGCATGCTCTATTTGAAATCATGAAAGTCTTAATATGAAAGTTTGCAAAACATAGCATGCATTGTCTACCTTCAAACACTCTCCCAGTATGAGCAGCAGGGGATTCTTCTTTTACTTCCTTGACAAAAATCTCTCCATGACCCTTTTCCTCTATTGTAAGCCCATGTTTATCAGGGCCCATCCACTGAGGAAAGAGCACTTCTCTTGTGTCCTCTTTGTCAGCCATCTTTAAAAAAAAAAAAAAGGAAAGAAGTTACGTAACATAAATGACAATCTTCAATATTCCAGCATGACTTTGTTTTACAATTAATCATTGTTATTAATAATCATTTAATCATGCCATAACATAAAACCCCCTGTTTAATGTTGTTCAAGTTCCCTTCTGGTCCACAAGCATGGACTTCACAAGACTTAGAAGTGTAACAGTATGCAAAAGTCATGATTTGAGATTTCTTTTCATTATTATGAATCTATCTATAGCAAACTGTGCAAAAAATGGTTCTGTTTGAAAACCTGAATTTTTTTTTATTATTATTTTTAGTTTACCTTTCTAGTTATTATCACTTTACGGTTTCACAGATGTGTATTTGGGAAAAAAGATGAATTCATTAATTGATATGGTTGGGTATCGTTTGAGTTTACAATACTGGTGCCAAATCAATACTTTTAAAATGGCACCAGACCATTGAACAATGCTAGATAACACTAAAGAGCAGCTTTTTATTGAAAAAAATAAAAATAAAAACTAATAATTTACATACTACCCAACCTAGCTACAATAATATAACACAAATAACAGCAGTTGTTGGTATTCTTGATGCAACAAATCAGCTTCAAATGACCATATTTCCCTTATCTGCCAAAATACGACACCTCTCCTGACTTTGCTAGGGTCTGACTGGGCCTGGGGACACCCACACTGCCAGCATGTGTCTTCAATGTTTTCTTAGGTTTGACATTTTCCCCCTTTACACGCAATTGTTGAAAGACAATAGTTGCGTGTCGCCGTGTCAGAATCTTTTGTGGTGAAATATAGTCACACTTTAGAATGATTTAGGCATTTTACGCCTTAGGCATTTTAATTTAAGCACGATTAGCTTAGCGAGTTAACGCTACCTGTTGCTAGCAAGTGTAATTTTTGCATGCACACTCTCATTTTCCGAGTTTTTAAGATAAAATATGAAAACGACATGGACACTCACCTTACTGCAAAGATTAGTTGTATTTATATTATCAGAGCTTTCCGACTTGCATTTTTTCAATCGGTAAATAATTTCTCCCGTTCAGTGGCATCAAAGTAAGCTACCGAAATCTGCACTCTGATCCAGTTCTAGTACCTGCCTAGTACATCTAGTACATAGTTGTATAAGTACAGGTGTCATATCCATACCCAACACTATTGATTGATTTCAAAAATAGTTTATTTTTGCCTGTATATTAAGTGTATTAACACATTTTACAAACCTTGGCAATCAGTTTAAATTACATATTTAATTGTAAGATCTGTACCATAACAACTATAACTCTTTTGTGTATCGTTAATATTAACAAATATTAGCTGTATATCTTTTTGCACAGCCTTGATTTTCCCCTTTCACAACCCTATTATCAAACTCTCAAACTCACAGTGATTTTGAGTGAAACAGAAAGTAGTAGTAGAAAATTAGATGTTGCATACAAACCCTTTTTAATTACAGTAATTGTTAAAGATCATGAGAAACATTATAAACGATACAAAATCTTTAGTTTACAGTTTTTTAGTTTCATTTCGGTAGTTAACCACAGCATCTTTTACTATCGATCGTTCAAAGCAAACCCAACATAGAGCACATGCATTTCATTTCTCTGGTATATGTAGTTTGCATTTCTTTAGAGTGGTGTAATTATTATTTCTCTTTAATTTAAAATAAAAAATATTGACGTAATTGAATCATGCCATACATGTGCGCCAAACCAATGCTTGTGATAGAAGCTCATCCAGTTTGCATAATTCTCCAAAAATTGCTCATGGTAACCCTGCTTTGCACAGTTAAGAGTTTCATTTTATTTATCACATGATAAAAAGAAGCAATGGAATTAGCTTGTGTCAGCTTTTGATTAAAAATGCAGCCAATATGTTTTGTGCTTTGTCTAAAATATGGCTGTACAAAGCATGTAAAATAAGGTATGTAATATCTTGCATTCCAGAGAATAATAATTCGCCAAAATGTGTACCAAGTCCAAAAATGGCATTTATCTCACTGTGCTGTCAAATTGTTCAAATGTGCTTACTTTATTGTTTTCTTTGAGCTCTCCACTTGTTTTGATTGTGTTCTCCACTGGACTGGGCTGTATCAGCCCTAGTATCTATCTGAAATTATACACAAAAAGCATAATTACTTTTCTAATTGGGTCAGTATTTGCATAGTTATCCACTGTTAAGAAAAAAGCATGCCCATAAATTAGAATTAAAGAGAAATTACTTTAAAGTTCCAGATAGCACATATAATAAAACATAAAAATAAATGTGTTGAAAAAAATTTATATGTGTTTCAAAGGCATGTGAGGTTATATCAGCTCTGTATGTAATCATTCAACTATTCAAACAAAATATAACAATTGTATTATTGGCAACCAATGTGTAATGAATATTTCTGTAGGGTTGCTAGTGAATATGTGGGCCTGCCATTCCAGCTTCTAACACAGAGATTTCATTGTTTCTTTAATACCACCCCCTCAAACATCTTCTCAGCTATTAGCTACATGAGACCTTTTGACCATGAATACACCTACATGCATATTTTGTGCAAACACTGATTCTCACAATTTTCTGGTTTATGTGGACTGTGTGTGAAAAGAATATCACAAACTGTGATACAATTATCCAAAATCACATGGATTTGATGGAGAAAAAAAATTATTGCAAATACACCATCATATGTCATTATCTCTCAACATGTGTGTGCACACAATAAAGAGTCCAGGTAATAGACCCTGTCTGCTGTTTGTAACTTACATACCTAGCGTTGTTGCTGCGTTATTCAACTGAAAATTTGTGAGTGACAATAACTGTAACCATAACTAGTAACTGATAACTGGAATTTTCTCTTATTTCTTAAAGCAAATTATCATAAATAATCCCCTAACATTTCTTAGTTAAGTAATTAAACATAATATATCAACTACACAATATAATACAACTTATCATGAATGTAGGAGTCCACTTGTCACATTATGCATTCACCTGCCAACCAGACAAGCACGACTCAAACCTGCCAACCACAACCATTTGGTCTGTTGTTTGCTATAAAAACCCTGCACTTTCACACACTACAGTTTCTACACTGACACACATCACTGCACTGATTATGAATCAGTGCAAATGGCATTTCAATCATTTTTACCATTGAAATTATTGATGAAATAGGCAAACTTAATTTGTTTTCTCACTCACTCACTCATTCATTCTCTATGGAAGTAAGAAGTACAAGTAAAGATGATTCCAAGGGCATAATACCGCCTCTAGAGGCTTGCACTATGCATGATGGGTGGTTCACTTCATGTGCTTTCCTCTTACCAAGACATGCCCATCACTCTGGTATAGGGTTAGTCTGGACTTATAAGACCACACACTTAAGTTGACACAGTTGACAGTTCAGCACAAACCTTACAGTTTTTAACAATGTGTTGGACAGTTCTTAATCTTATCTTACTGAACAGAAGCTTACATTGTATATCATGCATCAGTGTAACGCACACTCATTCATTAACTTAACACAAGTCAGGAGTGCAAGTCTTGATAATTGCAAGGTTAAAATATAACTTATCATGGGAGTAGGAGTGCATTTGCCATGGTATAAGTTCACTTCCCGCTAATCAGACAAGCGAGACTCAGACCTGGCAATCCCAAGAACTTGGCCTGTTGGTTACCCTAAAGCGCTACTTACACACACTCCAGTTTCTACATTGACCTACTTGTGTCCTGAGACCTATCGCATAGGACTCAGGACACAAGGCAGGGTACACCAATCCATCATATGGCACAAGCACTCACACACTAGGGGCAATTTGAAATTAATTGAAATTAGACTATTATGCCTGTCTTTGGACTGGAGAGGAAACTGGAGTACCAGAAGAAAAGCCACCACACACGGGAAGAACATGCAAACGCCCATGTACACAGGTCCAAAGGCAGGACTCTCAACCTTGGAAATGCACGGCCACAGTGCTAACCACTATGCCACTGTGCCGATAACGTAGTTTATGTTTATTTTATTTACTTTTTTTAATAAACTTGTTTGCACTTTTCAGCCAAACATGTCATTGTCATTTGCTCTTTTCTGTTTGGATAAAAAAAAGAAAAACACTGTATATGTACAGTGGTAGCAGTATTCTCTGATGATTAAAATTGTGTAGGTCTATGTGAAATGTGCGAAGATTATCAGTTATGCAATATTGCCAATGCATACAGAGATGTCTTCCCTCAAATGTCTATATCAACTAATGAACAGTTTTATTATTTTTTTTTTTTTACACATCCCTGTATGAAAGCTAGCAACAAATATAGTTGCAATTTAGATTTTGTCAACAGACTGGATAGCCTCTTGGTCACAAATTAAAATATATTCAAAAATATAATGTGTTTTTCAGTAATGTATCAGTTTAGTTAACTAACTGAAAAAAACAATTCTGAAGCTTTTTGGAGTTTGGCATAGGTGTTTAAATATGGTGGTGCCTGGGGTGGGTTATTATTCTTCTCCTGTCTCAAGCATCTTCATCATAAATCAGGCACAAGAACAGTTTTTAACCCCAGGCAATTTACCTCATGAACAGCTAAAACATTCTTCTCACTGTGCATTAAATATATGAGCAATATTGAGTGCAACAGCACTGTGCAATATACTGTGCAATACCACAGATATTTTTTTAACTAATTTGTAAGTATCTCACACCCTACTCCATTTGATGTTAACCCAAAAAAATCTATCCTACTCAATTTGTACGATCTCAATTTTGTACTCAATTTTCCTGTTTTGTGTCATGCTGTTTTGTCTTGTTATTTGTTTCGTCCTGGAGCTCTGTCAGTAAAACAAATTCCTTGTACGTGCAAGCGTACTGGGCAATAAAACTCTTCTGATTCTGATTCTGATCCTGAACGATCTTCAACTCCCTTTTACGTTGTACGTTTTCATGATTTCAACAATTTCCTGGCAGTTAGTTCAACGAACCCCCTTTTGTTATTTAAATTATTTCATATGATAGTAATGGAAGAAATGAAACTGAACTGAGTAAGAGAATAGAAAGAGAAAATTGATAAAGAATAACTGCCAAAAAAACCAGACAAGTTAAAAAAATTTCAGCACTGTATCTGCATGTTTTTGGAGCATTTATACTATTCTCTGTTGTTTTTATCATAAGTGGTGGTGTTGCTTTGAAGTTCAAGCAAGCAGTGTCACATAGGGAAGCTGATATTGTAAACAGGTGGCCAAGTCATAATATGAGGGGAGCAGAGTGGGTAAGAAGTGTCACATTTCCCAGTGCAAGCTTCTTACTGCAGTCAAGCATGGTTTAGGTTCTGGGTAATGGCACGTGGTGAATGAGTGAGTGTATGTGTGTGTGTGTCTGTGCCCTGCGATGGATTGGCACCCTGTCCAGGGTGTACCCTGCCATATGCCCTAAGTCTCCTGGGATAGGCTCCAGGCCCCCCGTGACCCTGAATACAGGATTAATCGGTATAGATGATGAGTGAGTGAGTAATGGCCCGTGTTGAATCTGCACTGGTAACACTGTTGTGGTAATGAAAATAGAGGAATTCCCCAATAACAAATGATGCATTCTTAATGTCATAACCTATGTGACTTTATATGGTGTGTGTGTGTGTGTGTGTGTGTGTAGAATATATTATAGTACTGTGCAAATGTCTTCAAGTTTCAACATAAAAAAGAAAGAAAGAAGTGTGTTGATACTTTGTGTGCAGTTTTATTAGGGAACTAGCTGCTTAGACTTACTAAAACATCCTGCAATACTTCTGATGGCATTGTCACACCTTGCATGAAAAATTCCAAAGGAT
This sequence comes from Clarias macrocephalus, assembly GCA_011419295.1. NCBI lineage: Eukaryota > Metazoa > Chordata > Actinopteri > Siluriformes > Clariidae > Clarias > Clarias macrocephalus. Next base: position 140,765 of record JAAGKR010001010.1, on the reverse strand, counting down.
TTCTGCTTGTTCTTTTGTCTAAAAAGTGGTCCTTTACATAATATGCTTTTTTTCTTTTCTGGCCTACACATATTTTACTGTAAGGAACACTAATGGTTTTAGCTCTGACTTAATAATGAAGTCATGAAACAATAACAATTGTATATGTATAAATATATAAATATATACAATTATATGTATATTATATATATTATTAAATAAATTATTTATTTATTTATTTATTTATTTTGTAAGAAATTAACAAGAAATTCTATTTTAGCAACCATGAAGAACAATAAATGGATTGTACAACATGTTTTCATGTGCTCTTCTGTAAGAATTAGTTGAATCAAAACCTGACCATAAAAAGACTAACAAAAAAAACCTACCGGGTGCTTAAGCACAACCGGACCCCCTCCTCTGCCACACCTATCCTCTGTTTTCTGGGGATAAGCATAATAATAGTTGTAACTTGTAAGTAACTTTATAAATGTAATAAACCAGCTACTGTCATTCTTTTTTTTCTTCACATAAAAACACTGTAAAGCTTTAGGCTACTGAAACAGGCAAACTTCTTTCCTTTTCTTCAAAACAAAGCCCCACCCTTTGCTTTACACTTTCTCTGCTTTGCCCTCAGAGGGCGACAGTGACTGAAACAGATCTTACGCAAACATAATACACACAGCATTCCTTTACACAACGCCAAGCCTTTATCTGAACCACTCTCACTCAAACGTCCCACTACAATATTTTAATGAAGCAACTGTTGTACTGGGCTTTTTTAATTAATTTTATTTCTACACATGATAAAATTATTAATGAATTATTAGGCAGGGTGCCCATGCATTTAAATCATGAGCTAAACTAAAATATGTGCAATAAATAAATCAATGAATAAATAAATGCATAAACAGTTATACCGCATGAAACTGTTCAAAATCTATAAATCGAAAATGTTAACGTTTTTTAAAAACCCTAAGATGTATAGAGCATGGTTATATGTTAAAGGAAACAATTGTCCTGTTTATGTCATATTGTGCATGATCACTCAGTATCATATCACGTTAATTTAACTAATAACTCCACATAGCAGCCAACACAGTGTTAATTATAAGGCGACTGGTCACTGTTTCTTGATTATCAAAACATGAAAATCACATATTTGCATACCCAAACTTTCATCCATAGTCTAGAGCAACACTATACATCAAAATAAGTTAGGCCTTGATACAGCTAAACAATATATCCTACCTTTTTGTGTTTCATCAAGTCTGCAGAAATTAAATGTTACAAAACTGTCACTATGACTTTCTACCACACTTTAAACATAACAAGTAGATGCTGAGGGCCAAATGTAGTTTAATTAGCTATATTAATGTAAACAACATATGTGATTACTGAAATAGGTAAAAATTTTACTGTGATTTGTTGCTCTTTATACTAGTTGTTAATTCATAAGGCATGACATGTCTCAAGATATTTGTATGAGCCTCCACGATGTACCAACAAAGAAATGTGTGTTATATGGTCGCTATGGCATGTCAGAAAAATTTATGGAATGTATCGGTTGCTTCCTGTAATTTTTTATTCTCCGGTTATCTCTACCAGTAAATACCAAATAAATTTACTTCTACAATTGGCTCTAGTTTAAAAATCTGCCATGTGATTTGTTAGAAAATGATACTGGTTCTCAACACCAGTATATGATGGGATATGTGAAAAATAACACAGTGTATTTGAACAAGATTTTTACAGGTGTGTCATGCTAAGAGATTATTGGTTACCAAACATTTCATTTAATAGATTTGTCATGTCTTTTTCTAAGCCATTATATTATTGTCCTTGAACACAGACTTCCATAGCTGACCTAAAGCACTGTGTCAAAAAAGGTAGCGAGACAGGAAGAAAGTGTCTATAAAACAAAGATAACAACTGAAAAAGATTTTTAGAACAGCTTCATGGTGTTTTCTGTCCTTTTATACAACCGGTTTCCCCAAAGGGACAAAAAAAAATCCCATTTCATTCACTTACAATGAAAACAAATGCTGCAGTCAGCATAGACACGTATTAGCCAGTGGAGACCTGCCCATGACAGCATTGCACAACAGCTGTAATTAAGTCTCTCCACTGTGGTTTACATTTACCTCATAATGACCATTCTGAATGCGTAGAAAATAACAATTTGGATGACTGTAAATACAGCTATACTCCATGTCTTAAAGAACCACAGTATACTAGAATTTTAACATACAATAAATGGGAATACTGGTTCGGATTACACTAATTACAAACATTTTGCTTAAAATTAATTACACTGCTTATTACTACTGTAATAATCTAAATAATTTTTCTTATTACCGCTATTAACATAATGATTCTAATAAATTCTGTAAAACAGCTGAATTTTTAATTAATTGACAATTTATAAAAATATATCACGTTTTATACCTTAATTAGACACAGCAAATGGAATGGGTGGCTTGCACAATGCTGGTACTAGCAACAGTTCAGGATTGTTCACCCTCAACAACAAAAAGGAATTGGTGCTTATGTCTCAACTGTGCAAACTTCAGTATCATCCATGATTATGAAACCATGATCAAGACCTCTCACTACTCTGCTGTTTCATTAAAACGCTAGTTATTCCAAAGCTGCGACTGAAATAGACATGGATGTGTGGTGATAAAGGCCAGGCTGGATGAGCTTGTCATTGTGTTTGCATAGAATAACATGAGGCAGAGCAGCTGTGTACACTCACTGACATAAAAGAGACTTCTATGTATTTATATTAATTCTGTTGCCACTGTGCTAAAGGTGGAGCCAACAAATTACTACAATTGGCTGCAAGATCCTACATCGAAGTGCAAGATATTACATAAAATTAAACTAGCATATGTGTGTACATAACCTCTGTATTAACCATGTGGCATAAGACTTAGTGAAATAAATAAAAAGGCCTTGTTACATGTAGGTCCTAAACATCATGCATCTAAAGTGTAGGACACACCCTATATTAAAACATACACACAGCCATGAGCACGCCATCTATTCAGTGTTCACTGCAAAGAGAGCTGAGGGCCCCACCCTGGCCTCCAGTCCCACACATTCCTCGATGTAGCAGTCAGGCCAGCTGGAACGGAGCCCAGCCTCTCCTACAGTGACTAACTCCAAAGAAACGTCCTACACTCTTCTTGATCACTCTGTTCACACAGTGAAAATGTACCATCAAAACAGGATATTCATATTTTTTGATATTCTTCTCTTACTAATATTTGAACAATACTGCATTATCAGGTGATAAATATGCAAGGTCTATGATGTTATACTGAAAGGGAGAGGTAGTACTTTGGGGACGTATTCCATATTGCCTGCTGAGTCACTAATGGAAAATTAAGAATAATTACTAATTCAATTGCTCTGCCGGTTCAACAAAACCGAAAAGCCATGGTAACAACATGCTATGCAACAAGCTTCTATAGCGAGACAATAGAAACAATGAACACAAGCACAGAGTACAGTAAAGCAATAATTAAAATAATTAAGGAACTTTAAAAAACATATAGTAACAATTTATTGAGGTTACATTCTGAAAAAAAACGAAGAAGTGAAAGCAAGCACGCTTTCACTGAAATATTTAAGAGGATCAGAGATATAAACGGCAAAGATGCCTGGTGGGTGGCTAGAACATTTAATTAGTGCTAACTAATTATTGTCAACCAATAATTAACTGTAGGCTGATCCTACATGAAAGCATAATATATGAAAATGAGTTCAAAAAGATGTGCAGGAAGCAACTATTTACATATATTAGGATCAATTATAACAATTATATATAGCATATATAAACATTAAGAAAACAGAATTAAAATTCAAGGTGAAGCAGATCACTTATAAATCATACAATGATGCTATATGTTGATAGTGTTACATGCCTATATGTTAAAAGTAACACCATGTCTCTGATATACAGCGAGTTATTTCAGCACCATTTTGTTCTGAAAAACAGAGAAGAATGAAATACCTGTTTGATCATGCCTAGTGTCATTCACTATGTGATTACAAACTTATTTCTATACGTACCTGCGGTTTTGTGAATGGAATGTTCATAAATCTTAAAGATAACTGCCTACGAAATACACTAAACAAGTCTGTCATTTATCTTCTTAATAAAAGCTTTCAGAGCTTCAATAACCTAAGGCAAATGCAGGATAGACCTGCAAAACATGTCTTCTGACTTCTGCCCCTAAATAAACTGTATTTATTGTATTTACAGCAATCAAGATTGAATTATATTGGACCACTAAAATGATTTCCAAGGAAAGGGATGCCACTGGAATTGGACACATTGAACAGTGTTCATCCTGTTGCAAGAGTTCTGTCCATAAATCAAACAGGAATGACATGGTTCATTTACCACATTTATATGTTGGCTAATCATGAAACACTAAATGCTATTCTAATCTTTTGTTCATGTTTATTCTTGCATGGATTACGCCTACAATTTTATACTGTTCATGATGAGACCACACCCCTTAACACCATCAGCCAAGTACAATGGTGTGCATTAAGCAATCTTTTTCCATACTGTAAGATCTAAAATGACACATAAGCAGACTATATTTACATTTTCTTATTTAAAATGTATTTTCTTTTCATGACCATGAGTTTAAAATTTTAGGTAAACCATCCTCTATTAGTTCCCAGTTCTGATTACAAAATAAAAAGGGAAAAAACTGTAAATGCACAAATTCACATTAGATTCCATCATATGTCTGCTAGACTAGTGATTGCAACAGAATCATGCCACATGGAAAATTGTGTGATTCTGAATCACTCAGAAGTTGCCGTTGCATGTTTTTTTTTTTTGGTCAACTGTTCCTAACATTTAGAGTCAGGATTTCTCAACCATGGCTTAGTTTGGACAAGTTAACATAATAGCACAACAAGTGAAGTCTCAAATGCTTGGAGGCATCAAAATAATTAATATTGAACCAGTTCAAATCGACATTTACAATAAGATTTCCTAAATGATGTCATGTCCAAATGCTTTCATTAATCAGGGGAATATTTGATCCTTAAAAACTGGCAAACAATAATTACACAACCCAGTTGTTAGGAGGGTTGCTCCCCATCCACTATTCTCCAAATTGTGAAGATGGCAAACCTTCTACAAGCCTGTAAGGAAATGACAGAGGAAGTGTGCACGAGTCCAAACTCTTTCCGTTTTACAATAGTACAGCAAAATCCTGAAAAGCACCCATCCTTTCTACATTATCAACAGCTGAATATGGTTACTTTATCTGAGACCTTTTCCAATGAGCAGGGACACTTTAAACACAACCCATAGTCTGAAATTACGACTACAGCATTTTGGTCCAGTACAAATGATGAAGAATTGTAATTTGATCACTTTTCTTATAGTTCTGAGCCTCATAACTAATAAACAAACTAACAGAGACAAGATAATGGCTGACTGTTGAAACTTGATGGATCCCTAAATGTCAAAAAAAAACTTATAAAGACAACCCATGGCAACCAATGTCAAAATAACTCTTTGAATGCTTTATTAAAATATTTTATTTATCTTGCACAAACTATTACTACTGTAGCAGAGGAACAGGCACTTTAATGTAGGATAGGCTTGACTGCAAAAGAGAACTAGAAGGGTGTGGCAGTGAAGGGGGATCGGATCAACATATACCATTCTTTAGCTGACTCAAAGTTTTGCTAAAGAACAAAAGACCGATTCTACAATCCAGACTGACTTTTGACTGTTTCAGAAAGAAAGGTTTTGCAACTTTGATTGATTTGCTTATGCTTCAACACAAATTTCCTACTTCAAGAGTTGCCTTTAGTCCATTTTGTCTAAAGTAAACTTCAAGCAATGAAAGAGCGGAGCACGAATAAAATGCCTCGTTTTTGTTTCTTCTAGCAGAGCTTTGCTTTTTTTCCCCCTGTATGTGCTTCAGACCTGGTTTCAATTAGTAAGTCTTTCCAAACCACTGCATTCCATCACCCACCCGCCCTCTTCCAGAGCACCCCCCCCCCCCCCCCCACCCAACTCCCCACACCCTGGTTACAATCCTGAGGCAAGAAGAGTCACCCATTTCTACACATTTAAATTTCACTTAAAACATTTGCTTTAATGATAGAAATATATCCACGTGTCCGACACCACAACCAAGACACCCAGTTTAATAATAACATACATTATCCACGCTTTCACAGGCAGTTTTCCTGGAAAAAAATAATAATCATAATAATAAATTTCAAGGGGAAAAAAAGTGTGCGAGTAACTACTTTACACAACCCCGTACCAGAAATAAAGACAATACTGATTTTTGGGAATATTAAACCAGAAGCATTATATAATATCACGATAGATTTGAAGTTGTAAAACTTTTTTTTTCCTGCCCCCACTGTATGTGCGTGCGCAATTGCCTCGCGCGAGCCACACCAGCTTCATCTCCACGTTGCACCGCCACGCTGAACAGCACTGCTGGAAGTTTTTTTTTTTTTTCTACTGCAGGGGTGTGGGTACCGTGTTTGCATGGCATGCAAAGTATAAATAATTTCCCTTACAATTAGTTGGCAAAGCACATGCTTTAAGCATTTCGTCATCTCTCAGATACTTTAAGCCTTTACAATAGGACAATAGGAGTTTAGGATTTTTATCTGTTTCACAAGTTACGTTGTAGTCGAAAGAAAACCAACATTTCAATCTGATCGTTCTCGAGAGGGGAAAAAAGTGCGTAACAGGCACGCCAATTGTGCAAACACATACACACCCACCGTCCCTCGTGTTCACATCTGCATCTCCTGAGGGCTTCCTCAATACGCGTTTATGAACAGCAATCTATTTCTTCCAATCTATTCCTTTAACACCTTATTTACGCTACATTGTCTACACTGAAAATGCACACTCGATTACAAACTGCATGACCGTGCTTGCAAAGTAATGAAAAAGTAAACAGGCGTTTTCCTACCTGGGAGCAGTTCACTGCCTCCAAAAAGTTTTAACACCTTGGCATGAGCATCCTCCGTCGCTCGTGCCTTTCTGCCACAGCCGCGCAAAGTTTTCTGCCCCAGCCGTCCAATGCTGTCTGAGTTATGTTTTTGTTAACTTTCTTTGCCTTTAATGACTTTTCCTTCTCTCTCTCTCTCTCTCTCTCTCTCCCTTCTTCGCACTTTTTTTTCTTTCTCTCTCTCACTCTCTTTGCTGCGTGGTCGTAACTTCGGGCTGTGGAGAATGGCTGAGTATAGGGCACGGCAACGATCTTCACTGGGAAGGAGGGATGACGGGAGGGACGGGTAGAGGGAGGGAACTGGAACAGGGAGTGGTCGGCTTCACCCCACCCACTGCTCCTCTCCCAGCCCTTGACTCGCCACGCACTCAGAATTGCAATAATGATCCAAGCTAAAGGCTTAAACTTTCACAAAATGTGGCTGAACCAAAGTGAATTAACAAAACATGTGCAAATTATTAATTATTATGTATAGTATAGTATAGTATAGTATAGTATAGTATAGTATAGTATAGTATACAACATATTAAAATTAAAGGGTAAAAGCAGCAAAATATTGTAACTTCATTTATACTACAGTCTTTTGTTCTTCCCTTTGTGACATCGCAACTTGAAAAAACTTTCAGTAGCCTAAACAAGCAACTTGTTCTGCCCACTCATGTGGGTTATACCACTGTTGTTGCTTCCCCTTATGTTGTCAGCAACACTCACTTTTGCATACTAAACAACAATAACAAATGTTCTTGATATTGCCATTATGATAGTGAAACTTTTCTGGTTCTTCAAAACATTATATCATGAATTCTATATTGCATAATGAGAATTGGGTTATTGGTTAACACTGTCGACATGCACATCCAGGGTCCGAGTCCGATTTGCACCTCAGGTCTATGTGCATGGAGTTGCATGTTCTACCTGTGCATTGGGGGTTAACCCTGTGTTCTGGGTAAATTCCCAAATTGCCTGTAGTGTGTGTACCTTGTGATGGACTGGCACCCTGTCTATGACATACCCCTCATGCCCTAAGTCTCCTTGGATAGGCTCCAAGCCCCTTGACCCTGTATACAGGATAAAGTGACATAGATGATGAATAAGTGAGTGAGAATGATGCAGGACAAACGACACATGCATGCATGCACAGGCACACACACTTTGTAATTTGAACAATGTGCTTAGTCTATCTTTTAGCCTCACCTCTAATATATCAGTCCAAATGGAGGTCAGGTCTAGTGCAGGAATGTTGCTTTGTGTATCACCTAACAGGGTTATCACTGATAGGTAGCAATGTGACAGAAATAAATGAATCCCTGCATGTTTCTATATGTACATGCATACACTGGTCAGCAAGCTGTGATGTGTTGTGTGTCATGACACTTTTCTCCAACTTACAATAGCTCTTCTGTGGGATAAGACCAGACAGGCTAGGATTAAGTCCCCACATGCATCAGGAGCCTTGGGTAGCCACAAAACTGTCACCAGCTAACATTTTGGAGAGGCTTTGTTCCTGTAGCCTTTCCATCACATATTGGCCCTTTTTAAAGTTAATCAGAGCCTTATGCTTGCTCTGCTTCAAATCAACTTTGAGAACTCACTGTTGCCTTATTGCCTAATATATCCCACCACTATACAGGTGTAACTGTAATAAAATAATCAATATTATTCAATTGTTATCAACCATCTTACAATGTTATTCACAAATGAAACCAATTACAGTCTCAAAATTAATTTCAGATTTAAAATGTATAATAATTATTAGTATTATTTCTTTTTTAAATCAAATGAGTGTATTATATTTAGCTTTAAATTGTTTTTGCAAACAGGTGCTTTTTATTTACAATGAAAAAGAAATAGTGCAAAGCCTCTAGGGAAAAACTCTCCTGGTGAAACAAGTTGAGAAGATGCCAAGTATGTTCAAAGCTTTATCAGGAATTCTTTAAAAAATGTAAATTGTAATATTGTTTTAATTTATTTAAAACTCTACCATCAACACCTAGAGACTGTTGAACAGCCATAATCCTATTTATTCAAGCGAAGCAGCATGACCAAAGCTGACCCTACTGTGATGGCCCACCATCGGCCACACATTGAGGGGTAATGTATAAGCATCTACATAAACGTGTGCACAGATCCATTCACTTCTCATTTATTCTTTAGTATTTTGTTTAGTTAATTACTTTGGTATTTATTTATATTAAACACACACACACCAGTAATTTCATTTACATGTTTATTTATTTTAAGTGCTTCATATCAGGGTGGAGTGCACACATCCTAGTTTGTTGTACTTTTGTATGTTGAATTAATATTATTTTTCTTTGAGTTTAAGTTACCGTTGATGGGTGAATGGCTGCAGGTGCTGCGTTTATGTAGATGCTTATACATTACCCCTCAATGTGTGGCCAATGGTGGGCCATCACACCTACACTCTGACCCCAACTCCCTATCAAGGTGGGTTAGGTTAAGAAATAAAAATGCACTGCATTGTATGTAATAAATTAAGATGCTCATAAATTTTCCTTTTAGGGTCAAATAAAGAACATCTATTTCTTTTTAATATTTAATGCATAATCAGATATCTAATATTAATAATAAGAATTACAGTTTTTTGTCACAGTTTTACTGAATTGCCTTATAGCTGTGTCTTTACATAATGTATGTTTTATACTTTGTTTTATTACTTATGTTGATAATTTTGGTACATAGTAACGTATTTTTGTTGTTGTTGTTGTTTGTTTGTTTGTTTCAATGATAGATATACATGGAATTATTTAATGTAAAACCTGACCCAGAGTATGTTTCCTGATATTAAAACCAGCAAATAATGGCAATTTACATAGGACAGCGTCTCTGTGGTCATGTTTACTACAAGCTGAAATATAGTTTATATAATATATAGAGAAAATCTAGTTTTCTTTACATAGATTGCTTAGAGCTAATTGATAGCTATGTGCAACTGTTGGACATCTGTATATGAATCATTTATCAGTTCATATGCAAGTCTAATATTTAGATTTAAACTACACCTTATAAAACTATTAAATGGCTAAACAAATCCACCACAGTCCTGGAAAATGTCATAAAATGTGTTATGTATGACATTGTTTTGTTTTGTTGCAGTTTAATTAACAAAGTGACATAAAATGTATTTAGGTACCTACAGTAAATAAGCTGATTATGAAGTAATTCATTTATAAAGTCATAATGGTACCCATCCCAGTCAATCCCATTCTGCTATTTTAAACTATCCAGATCCTTTAAAATTTGACAAATTAAAAAGTAAACATGTCATACAAAATCTTAGACCAATAACTGAATGTCAACGAGTCAGTGAATTTGTAAACTTTCATTAATTACTTAAAACTTTTATTTAATTTTATGTATTAATTTATATATGTTTCTTTCCAGCAGCATGGTGGTGTAGTGATTAGCACTGTGGCCTCCCACATTCAGGGTCGGGGTTTGATTGCAGCCTCGAGTCTGTGTGCATAGAGTTTGCATGTTCTCCCCATGCTTGGTGGGTTTTCTCCAGGTACTTCAGTTTCCTCCCACATTCCAAAGACATGCAGATTTGAATCATTTCCCAAATTGCCCATAATGTGTGTGCACTCTGCTATGGATTGGCACCCTGACCAGGTCGTACTATGCCTTGTGCCCTAGGTTTTCTGGGATAGGCTCCAGACCCCCAGCTACCATGTACAGGAAAAGTGTAATCAAGATAAATAAATGAAGTAAAATCGTTTCTTTCTTTAGTATTGTTGTTGAGAAGTAATGTAAGAAACAGCTGGATTACATTAAAAGATTATGTTTTACCCTTGTGCTACAAAGTTTTTTTTTTTTTCAATAATATTAAATGCTAATTATTTTTCTTTCAGTTTCTCTTATTATTATATTTTTTTAAGGTTGCATTTAAATTATACATATTCAGTTGGAAACATAGTACATACATAGTCATATAGTAGGTACGTTTTCTGGGGCAAAATGATTGTACAGCATAGATTTTTAATAAAATATCTCATATATCAATACAGGTCAATTATACATATTAAAAAAAATTTTTTTTTTTAATTATTCATTCAGTGGCGTTGAAAATACAGAAAAATCCTTTCATTTGCCAAGGCCATGTTTTTCTTTTCATACTGACTCTGACAACTCTGTGACAACATTAAAAAAGAAAAAGTTTGTTTGACAGCACTCACTAGCTCGACCAACACACAGGGAGATCAGGGAGATTTACACAAATCAGGAATTTCTCTTAAAGCCAACTGCAGACATTATTGGGAAGTGTAGAAACTTTGCCAAGGTCCGGAATAAGACCAAATCTGTCACAGTCAGCTGAGTAGAAATAGGTTGGAATGGTCTGGAACAGCCTCTACAAAAGACAGGTGAAAGCACAGGCCTGTCATGAACTGTTAAGCATAGGAGTATTAGCATTGTGCTTTAGGGATGTTTTGCTAACCTCAAAATCATCAGTTAGATGAAACTTGGGGAAAAAAAGGGAGTTTTCCATTTACTAACTTCAGCAACAACTTAATTTCCCCTCTTGTCTGTTCCAATCAACTTTCGCCTGATCATCTGTCATCATCCGATTCTCATTGGTTTTGAGTTAGATTTTTTATGTTTGAATGATTCCTATGCCACTGTGTGGCTTAACCAACAAAAAACTGTGCTCTAAAACTGGTCAGGTAGAGGGACTGGACTGAAATGATGACCAAAATTATTTGCTTATAATAATAATTTATAATTATTTGCTTCTGATAATTACAGCTTAAAGCTCATTAAAAAAAATTCCATCTCAAAATAATTTCAAATGTTTTGATATAAAAATCAATAGAAAAAAATACAAAAACTCTGTTTATTTATGCACTCGATACTTTAGCATGAATCACTACATCATTGTGGGATGGCATGGAGGCGATCAGCCTGTGGCAATGCTGAGGTGTTATTGGAGACCGGGTTGCTTTAATAGCAGTCTTTAACTCATCTGTTTTGTTGGGTGATGTATTTTCATCATCTTCTTGACAATACCCCATAGATACCCCACCTGGTCTTCAAAAATGACTCAGCAGTGCCACAGGCTGATTGCCTCCATGCCATTCCGCATGGAGGCAGTAATTTGGCCAAGTATCAGGAGCATAAACAAACATATTTTTTGAATGCTGGACATTTCTGTATTGTAAATTCCTTTTTTGATTGATCTTAGGAAATGCTCTAATATATTGAGAAATTGTAAGTTGTTATAATTAAAACACACACACACACAAAGACTTAAAATATTTTACTTTACTTTTCACTTTAAATACAGTATGGAATATATGCATTTCAACTTTTTAATCAAATTGTGCAATAAAAAAGTTTTTCCCATGGTATTCCATATTATTAAAATGTAATGTATATATGCAAAATGAGAATATGAAAGAAACATTAGCCCCTGGTGTCACAAAAAGTATTTTATTTGCGATTGCAAATAACAGGGGATTATAATGATTTCCTAAAGGTAATGTAAAATTTGTAAACATGAGTAATATTTCTACTGATGATCACAAACATTTTAAAGAATTATATCAAGAACTGTTGCATTCAAACCAGAATTAAAACATAATGTTCTTATACAACCACATTGCTAGGTGTACCTTACCAGATTATATATCTGTAAAGCTACTTAATTTTTTGAACTGTTTCTGCATTTACATGTCTGTTTCTGTTTGTAACAGTTACAGATCTTTGTTATTTTATGCTTCATTTTCAAAACCTTGCTGCTGCCCTCACTACTACAAAAATAGTCTCTGACTGAGGCCTCAGGCTGCTTTCTCAAACCCTGACAGATTGTTTCATTGTTCTAACCTTCCTTAGAAACCAGTCGTGGCTTTATGTTTATTTAAATGTTTTATATGCAAGATGTTTTATGCAAAATGAACATCACTGTGCAGATCACATTAATCTGAAAAATAATAATAAACAGGATGCAAAATGTTACAGTACTACAAAAGCTAAAATGTACAATTAATACAATACTTTTTTTTATACTAACATATCTCTAGCATGTCTTCTTGTAAAAATAAAGACAAATCATTTTAATGGTCTTGCAAAACATTTTGGTGTCTCATACTGTATTACTTGCACAGCAGTAAGGAAACTTCATACTAGTCATTAATTTGCCAGAAACTGACTCAGACACATTACCAGAGTCATACACATACAGACATACAGCAATTTCCTTGTAAACTAGTTACGTGTGTGTGTGTGTGTGTGTGTGTGTGTGTGTGTGTGTGTGTGTGTGTGTGTGTGTGTGTGTGTGTGTGTGTGTGTAAGAGAGAGGGCGAGAGAGAGAGAATGAGTGAATGAATGCGTGACTGAGTGAGTGAGTGAGGGGGGGGGCATGCGCGAGTGTGAGAGTTGAAGGGGGAATAAAGGCACTCCTTCAACAAATCCATGCCACACCCATACTAAGCACAGAGTAATAGCAAACAGCAGATGAATTCAGTAAACAGGAGTTATTATACAGCCTGTCCTTGCAGAGAACAGCAGGGCGTGGCTGGCCACCATAGGTGAAGAAAAACAAAACGAAAAATTGTTCCAGCCATATTTCTTATCATAGCTAAAAGCCTTGAAAGGCTATGCTTCTGCAGCGCTGAAAAAAGGTCAAATTCTGTATGTAAGGCATGTGAGAAGCAGATAGTTTTGCAACAGTTGACAGTGTATGAAGATTTCTTGCTTAGTTTCATTGTATTCTCAAGAGGTCTATCTCTTGAGACGAACATCACATGGATTACAAACTGGCAACAATGCCAAAGAACAAAATATTTAAGCTTTTGAAAAGCCTGGAGTGGAGCAGATTCTCTGGGTCTGTTGTAAATGAAAGAATAAGTAGTGTACTCTGATGGCAAAGCAGAGATTTGTCAGTTCAGTTAATCCATGCTTTTAGTTAATGCAGTTTGTGTATGCATATAAAGTCAGATTCAGCATTGAAAACTTAATATCTCAAGTATGTTAATACTGATATGTGGGAAAGGGTGTGTTTCCTGGTGAGCAGAGCTTAGGTGTGTCTGCTTGTGTGCACTACAGCAAACTGTTGGTGTGTCTGGATGAGTCATCCAGTATGACTACAATACATGCTGTGCCACTTGTGCAGAGAGTGAAGCAAAGGAAAAGAACAAGGAGGGGCAGAGCGGGCTGAACTTTTAGGGTGTGTCCAAGGATCAACTTCACAGGAACAGAGGAGCAACTTTTAAAGTTTTTTTTTTTTTTTGCTAGGGTAAATGAACGGGAGAATAAACCACAATAAATATAGAAAATTTATCCTGTTTTGTAAGTTTGTACTTAAATGGTTGTATAGTGTTGTCAATCAAAACAATCCTATAGCCTTTCATTTGGCTAAGAACTGCTGAAAAGGCTGCACTAGTCATAATGATACATAAAAAAAGCACAAACAAATCCCTGTCCATGCCAACAAAGCAAGCAGTGTATTTGAACAGGAGGAGCATGTGCTGCTGTTACATATCATTTGATAGATCATGGGATACTGTCAGCCCTAACAACATTAAAAGGCTTACACTACTTCAAAAACATAGTAATACGTTCTGCATATTTTCAGAAAGGCGGAAGTTAATGTTTAGGCATTTTTCTGATTCATTATATGGTCAGAGTCTCATTAGAAGTATTAAACTTTGTTCTTTTCCAACTTGAACAGATTTTTATAGGCATATCGTACAAACGAAAGGTTGGAACATTTCATGTTATGTGGCCATTATGTTGATTTTTAATATGTTTTCTAGCGATGTAAACTTTTGGGCCATTGTAGCTTATTATCATGGGCACATGTGAATTTCATTAACTGGTTGTTTTTCCTGAGAACAACAGAAGAATTGTGGAATCAGGCCATCACACGCCTCTTGAATCGGACAAAGGAAGCAGAACATCAAATGAGATTTTGCTCCAAAGAGCACTTTTCAGTTTTGCAGGAAACTTAATTGAGAATCGAGTTCTGGGTTAGTTCCTATTGTGAGGCTTGCACCAACGTTACCCTAGAAAGCACATTCCAGTTTAGCTGCTTCATAAAAGAATGCTTGCTATACCACTGGTATGAACCTTTCTTTTCACTTTCACATTGAGGTGGAGTAGAGGAATGTATACATACAGATATTTCCTTTAACACCTAACCTTTGTGAAAAAGAGCAGCTAATACTTCTGTTACTCCTTCACATACTTTGTTTGGTCCATCATACACATATCGAGATAATGTATAAATTTTAATTGTATTAGGATGCCAAACCTCTGTCCAGGCTCTCCCTTACAGAAGCGTGTATTAACCTTGGCCGTTACTATGGCCACAATGTTTCGTAAATTTATTACCCCAGGGTTCCTCTCATCAAGGTCTCATGATTCAGTGTCTTTTCAAATGTCCACTAAGAAAAGAGGAAAGAGAGAAGAGTGTAGAATGTCAGATGGATTAAATTGTGGTTTCCCCTGCAGATTATGACTCACCAACACGAGGGAGGGACGGGCCAAAAAAGGACTATTCTGGGATGGCAGCCATGGTAACATAATAAGCAAAGGGGCAGGTTTTCGACTGTATGTTTCCATAGCAATAGCATATGTGTGTGTGTGTGTGTGTGTGTGTGTGTGTGTGTGTGTGTGTGTGTGTGTGTGTGTGTGTGTGTGTGTGTGTGTGTGTGTGTGTGTGTGTGTGCACGTGTGTGCGTGTGTGCTTGTGTGTGTGCGGATGTGAGTGTGTGCGTGCGTGCATAAAAGTAGTAAAAAATAGACACTGCACAGCCAAATGCACGGTGATGCTTAAGGGTTAGCAATGTAAATACAAGAGTCTTTTCATATTAAAACTTTCTTACAACTTTTTCATTTAAACAAGCTCAGTATGTAACATTAGCTTCACTGCTAATGCTTTACTCATTATGCTGATGCTTTATTTACAACAACAGACAATAATAAATGGTCCCTTTTATGTCTTGACTAGAATTGAAACGTCATTTATCTCACTCTACTAAGAACTTTCACATCTCTAATTTTGCCCGGCTGGCACGAAACTATGCAGCACTTCTCTTTAACATAAATGAGTTATATCAGCACATTGCTTAACAGCTAGTCCACCTTGAATTCAAATGATTATCCACTGATCTCCACATCACATCTTTTACATTTTAACATTTTTAGGTTACAGCAACAAAACTGAAACTTCTTTAAGGCAACCAAATTTCATAGTCCATGTTTCAATAAACATTAATACTATAACACTAATAAATGTTTACAAATTTTGAAAAATTTACAATGGTAGTTTAAATGGTTAATGCTTTGACCTTTTTTAAGCTTTAGCACTTGCAATAGTTTATTTAAAACATGTTGTAGGAGGGTTTCCATAGAAACATTAAGTATTCCTCCAGTGGCACAACCCGGAAATCTTGAAAAAATAATAATAATAATCTTTGACTGACCTTTGCCCTAAGCACAGAGAGCTATAGGAAAGTCCACCAAACTTAAAGTCTTTTTTTCCTTGCCCATGGTCCCCCACACACAAATTTTACATTTTAAGTGCCCCATTACTCTTCCACCCCAAATAGATATTATTCATGTTGGCTGAATTTTTGTGATTGACCTTACTGTGGGGAAAGCAGTATTTTAACATACTGTATATGCTATATGTCATATGCCTCTCTAAAGGGACAGCACAAATAACGTAAACCTTATATTTCCATTACTTTGTATTTAGTATTGTTTTGATTAGAAATCCTACACAAATCAATGAATAATACAGGACCTGAATCATTTGTTGATGATACATTATTTAAACCCACCCACAAACTGTGTTTGACAAAAACCTTCACACAACTGTACATGGTGCATCTGGTTGGACTTAACCAAAAACTAAATGATAAACAAAGAAATAAACACTTTTTTATAACTCTGAGACGAAGATCATAGTTTATTAGCTTCAACCGAACTCAAGGAACAAGATGCAGAACATTTTTACATGTGTTTTGCCACAACTTAGCCACCATTTTTTAATTTCTCCATGGTCTTTTACAAATCACATTTTGTTTAATGAAGTCAAATTAATTTAATGATTTTAAACATCTTCTCACAACACTTCAGTATTTGTATTGTATTGTATTTTGTATCCAATTAATTCAGCAGTAGCACACCTGGTGTGTTTCATCAATCAATAGTGACACTTATGGGATGGTGCTGGAATTTAACAAATGCATGGAACAGCTGAAGGTTCTGCAAATAGAGGGTCAAGAACTAAATATTCTCTGCTAGGAATTTCACAAAAATAATAAATAACATCTTAGAAAATGCACTAATGTTTACTTACTTATGCAATGTTAATGTTGTAATCAATGTAATGTTTTATAACAAAGAACATGGTATGGTTTATGAACAGTACTGACAGATTCAGTCTTTGCATACGTAAGATATTCTTGAACTAATGTAACTTTACCAAGATCAAACAGTCAATAAATGGCTGCTACTTTTATCTACAGTCTCTCTCTCTCTCTCGTTCTTTTTTAAACAAGAGGCCTCCTATGAACATTCCATTCCTGCCATAGTTTTCATTTTGGCAGCTTCGGTCTGCTATTCACCTTAAGTCTTGCACTGGTTAACATACGACTGATAATCTATCATCTGTTGAAGCAAGTTAGTTTAGGAACAAGGAATTTTATAAAAATTGTCAAGGTTATTTAAAGATGCTACTGAAAACAGCACATGGGTTTATTATCTTTCTGATATACACTTTTACACAGTTGAATACATTACATTTCTTTAGGATTATAGTGCAAGACATATAGATATACAGCAGCATGAGACACAAGTCTACATAAGGTAAAAAAAAAAAACATTTCGTGTGTGTTCACATAAGTATGCAGTGATATTGAGAAACTGGTAAAAAAAAAAACTATACAAAAGATATGAATCTAAGCGTGTTAGTTATGTTTAATATTAGTTATGTTTAACATAAAAATATCCATTTCAAAACAACACAACTAAACATGTGACCACATCCTTAAATGTCTGTTCAAATAGCAAGAATTCATGCCGATACAATTCAGGAAAAAAAAAAATCTGAAATTTTGAAAGTTGCGTTAAATGCTGAGTAGCACACAGTGATTCATCTGAAAGCCTGAAAAGGAAGCTACAGCACATACTACAGTTTCAAATTCCTTTTACTCTAACATGGGATGGGTGTCCATGTGTGTCCTATTATTATTATTATTATTATTATTATTATTATTATTACATTTATAAATATAGATGTAACGTAAAGAAAAGAAAATAATAAAATTAAAGTAGATAAAGTGTCCTTACTATTGTCAGTACCAACCTACTTGATTTTATATGTTAAAATATAAATCATTAAAAATTAAGAAAAGAATAACAGCATACACAATTATATGAATCCATTTAAGAGCTTATGCATGGCATTCTACAATCTTAATTTACCCATGATATGGTTGCCTCATTGTCTTAAATACATTTTCTGAAGATCGTGGGAAGAAGATAAATAAGTTATCTCATTCCTGATCATTTATTTTCAATTATCATGTGATATTGACATATGAGGTCACTTTTAAAGTGTAATCACTGGAAGTCCTAGTGTACACATGCCATTTGCATGCATGCTAGTTTACTGTATTTTTTCTTTTTTTTTTTGGCTGTTACTGTCAACATGTCTTTTAGAAGCTAAATGCAGCCACTGCCAGCAAAGAAAACTTGAAAAAACATCTTGTAACGAAGTACTCTTGCCTTAGAGCTGGTATGTTTTTTTGATGGCTACATGCATGCTTTCTTAGATTAAACTATTTAAAATAAGTTATAAAGTATAACTATATATAAAGTAAGTATCATTCTTTTAAATATATAAGTTTACTTTTATGGATATTGGCAGCCCAGTTCTCGCTACCATGTGAATACACTAATATGAATACACAGTAATTCATGCAACCGTTGTTCATATTTTAAGTTTAAGTTAGTCGCTGTATTCAGTGATTATTATTATATTTTTATTTTCTTTTAAAGGGGTCTTATAGAATGACAACAATGCTTTCGGTTTACACAAAACCCAAAAGAGGAAGTCAGACTTTCAGATCACATTAATGTGACCCATTTAAATCAGCGCCACACCCATCCTTCCAACTACTCCTATTTGAATAGTCTACAACAAAGGTAAACCTGAGGAAAAGGTGAAAGGAAAAGGTTATAAGTGAGAACATTCATTTAACTGATCTTTCAAGGTTGATCAACTGTAGGATTTTTTGTTGTTGTTTTTTAAATGTTTGAAGATCCATAGGCCGTATCCTTCAAGGAACATAACCTTGGGCAGCAACTTGCCTAACCACTTCTTGAAGCAACAATGTAGAAAGTAAACAATATCACAAGCTCAGAACATGCTGCATGCTCAGCGTTTGGACCGCACCTCATTGTAGACACAACATGACAGAAAGGACAAAATCACTTTTTTTGTGCGTTATATAGAAACGGGAATTTCCGCACATAGAGAGGACATTTTTGGATTGTGACCGTTTTAATTTGGCATAGACACGAGGTAACTGGATCCATTTATGCCTTAGGCCTTGAATGGAAAATCATCACTAAAATACTGTTTTGCATGTTAGATTTTTCTTTCCATTCCTACTTTGGTTACATATTACAAATTATTAAAGTAAAAGTAAGTGTCTCCTAGATACCACACAGTAAGTGACCACCCTACCATGAACAAACATTTAACAATGTTAATCTATTCTCTAATACAAGTTTTTGCTGATTAACCTGAGCATTACCATTTTTACATGCTGGGCTTTTATACCGGCGATACTACGCGGTGGTGTAGTGGTTAGCACTGTCGCCTTGCACCTCCAGGGTCCGTCCCTGTGTGCATGAAGTTTGTATGTTCTCCCCTGCTTGGTGGGTTTCCTCCGGTCCAAAGACATCCAGATTAGGCTAATTGTCTGTTCCAAATTGCCCGTAGTGCGTGAGTGAGTGTATGTGTGTGCGCCCTGTGATGGATTGGCACCCTGTCCAGGGTGTACCCTGCCTCGTGCCCTAAGCCTCCTGGGACAGGCTCCAGGCCCCCTGCGACCCTGAATACAGGATAAAGCATAATGACAGTGAGTAAGTGAGTGAGCGTTTATACCACCAAAGTACTGGCACATGCTGTAGTTAAACACTTGATCATAAATGATAGGGTTGATCATGAATGATAAGGTGGACAATGTGTTATGCATCACTGAGTACTTTCACTGGTCATTTGAATGAGTAGCATCTAAATCTCAATACTTAATAGGTAGACTTACAAATAATATCATGTTTGACCTAATGTGTTCTCTGGGGTGGTATTGTTAAAAAAAAAATTGTATTTAAATAAATTGATAGTATTTAATCTTGAAATAAATCTTAAAGGGATTCATAGAATTTTATATATTAACTGATTGTAGTTTATTTATCCCTGCTGTATACTTACTTAAATCACAGATTAGAGCAGAATATTGTTTAAGTCAGCTTTGTAACAAATTTCTATATATGCATTGACCTGCATTCTTGTCTCGAGTATTTTAGAAGTATTCTGTATGGGACCACATACTCTTGCACGCCACCTCCCCCTTTGGTAACCCGAGCCTACAGAGTTATGTCTGGGGTCTCAAGTCCAAACATGCAGGGGCTGTCTGTTTTCTCTCTTCCCTCTAATGCCTACACTGAAAAAATCACCCAGAAAAAAAAAAAGTTAGGGGTGAGCACTTACCATGCTTAAAGATAACACTTAAAACAAAAGACAATGTGTTTAAAAACTCCATATTTGCTAGATGGCAAAGAACAATTCAAGTTGACACGCCTTCCAAATACTTCCCTTCAGCACTCTGACCTTCAACCCCTTTGCTGGGATTTTAAAATATTTCCGTAAGGCACTTTCCTGCCTTGCTTAAATGCATATGCAAACATGACTTCATAGCATGGTTCATAATCTTAATATTAACACCAGAGGAATGTATGCAATAACAATTTAAAGGCTGTACATAGGATTAGGTGGCTTATATCGGATTCTAAATAGGAGCAATAGAGACTTTTTTTTTTTGTTTCCAAAGCCGTTTTTCTTGACCTGATTCCAAACAAGGCTTGTTATTTTTTCCTGGCAGAACAGCATGGTGACTGACTCTTAGGGGAAAATCCCAATATCAGAACAACACAGTGCAAACTACTTCCAGAGATGATATACTATGTGGTCTCTCCTTTTTTTTTTCCCCCTGTCTCGCACTTCAACAAAAACAAAGATTCTCATATCTGCTTTTCATAACTGACATGCTTTTCAAACATTTTTAAAGTAGGTTGGAGCATAGTAAAATCGAGAAGGATGTAATCTCTGCCTCACCCTTCATGGCATGTAAAAGTGTAACTCAACCACATTGTATACATGGAGTCGTTCTCTTCGTACTCAAATTAGGCACCCAGTTCTGAAGCTGACCATGACCTCTTTCTCTTTTTAGATGTGCCAGAAAGATGCATGCCACACGTGCACACTCACATGACACATATTAAAAGTAAATGTATAATTTAGACAGCTTTTTTCATGCTTAATCGGTGTAATACTTCATAGCACCGGGTTGTTGCAGACCAGCAGATCTTAAACAGGCGGTATGTGTGGGGAAAGAGATGGGGCGGGGAGAACCTTAAGCAGCCAAGAAGGCAGAAGGGAGCTGGTTGGGCTTGTGTGTACGTGTGTGTGTGCGCACGCGCATATTTGGCAAATATGGGAACAGAGGTGAGCAATGCAAGACTCTGCATAGTTGCTGCTGGCAAATAGCTCAAAACAAGCTGTGTAGCCTTTTTTTTTTTCTTCTCTCATTAGCCGTTTAACTCCTGAAGTGAGTGAACAAATACAGAGGAAGCCGAGACGAAACCATGACCAGATTTCCAAGAGCAAAGGAGTTTTTTTGGCAAATGTTCCATCACTCACTTCCCGTTTTCTTTTTTCTTTCTTTCTTTACCTTGCTGTTAACAGGTTTCCACCCTCCCCTGAAGCTCAGTGGAACCTCAGAGTCAAATAACTGAATGACCCTTGCCCTGAAATTCTTAAATAAAAATCCACAAACTACTGACTTTTACAAGCCAGAACAAAAGCTACAAATATGATAATGTATAGGGACAAAGGAGGTTCCTCAAATGATCAAATTTCATTAGAGGCTTTTAGAAATCTGTGGAGCATTTGGAAACTTTGTGATAACTGCTGGTATATAACAGTACCCAGTCAAATCTTTAGGTTTTTAATCCAAGAAACCAAAGGAACCAAACAAGTAGACATGTATAGCTTTTATTTGGGTAAATTTAAAATCTGCAGCAACCTTGCTCTAACCTGCAGGTAATATATACTGGTACTTGTTGTCAAAGCCAGCACTACCAAATAAAGTGGCATCCAATATTGTCCCCGAAGGCTGGCTGCAGGTCTTTTTTCCAACCTATAAGGAGACACACCTGACTTCACCTGTTTAATTAGTTAATCAGACGTGTCTTAGACATCTTTAGAACAATAACCAACAGCCAGGCTGTTGGCAGGTAATCAATAAAGTTTGAAAAAAAGATTCACACATTCACATACACTATTCAGTAAACAGTGAACAAAATTTTGGATGACTAAATAGATAGCAGGCTAATATAGGTTCTCTTGGTTGATAGATGTAGACACATCAAACAAGGCAAATGTCAGCCTTCTGCTGAAGGGTTTATAGTATATTTGTTTTTTCCAAAAACTTAAGCCACAATGTTTGCTGCATGTGATCGTTAAGCAATTTAAGGGTAATCAGTTGATCTGCTGAGGCGACCCCTTGATGAAAGCAGCTGATAGTCCAACAACATGATGGAAGTGCTAAAGCTGCTGAGATGGGTAGCTATATAGTGTACTGCATCACCGCATTTGGGAAAAGTAAGAAAAAAAAGGCAGACGGGCTGGCGGGATTTGAGCGGAGGGATATCCATAACTATTTTCCTTGTGATTGTGTGTTGAGTTTTGAATGTTCTTTTATTCCGGTATAAACACATTTTTCTAGATAAATTCATTTTAAAAAATGTGCATTTTCCCTTTTTTTGCCAAGACTCCAAAGAATCAAATGAGAAAAAAAAATCTCACCTGTGGGTTAATATTACACACATTTAATGAGCAGCAGGAATTTCCAGTGCATATGAGAAAAAAACAATAAAATAAAAAAAAGATGGTGCCAATTTTAATCAATTCTACATAATTCCCATGGACACATTCTGTTTATTCCTTCATCATCTTAACCCAACCTGAAGAGTTTAAAACTTTCAAAAAAGTCAAAACTTGCACAAGTTTTTTGGATCAGGCTTGACACAGACTCCGCCACATGGACTATTGCAAAGTAGAGTGAATTCATTAAAAACCTTTCACCTTTAAACTACTACCAACCTCAAGAATGATCCCTGTTTCAAATGTTCAAACACAATCAAGATCTCAGTTTTTCAGTCTGCATCCTTGAGAACGATTAAATTAATTATGTTTAAGCATTTTAAAAAGTTTGCTATGGTGCAATTGATGACATCCAGCCCCTCCCTGCACACCACAGGGTTGTGCAACACAACACCTCCTGAAAAGAACAACACAGAACTGTGACCATTTGTGATTACAGGTGCAGGATTAGGACCTACTTACACTCTGCTCAATCAACTGCTGTAATATTTGTTTAATACTGGTTATTCGAATAGACACACCTTTGTTGATGCAATTAAAATTGGTGCCTTAGTAAACCTCAGTGAAATTATCTTGAAAAATAGTTATAGAAATTTTGAACCCCATCATGAGCTTAACCTTGACTATAGAAGACTCTGAGCAACTCTAATGGTAGGACTAAGCTTACAAAATCACAGGCTGGGGTAGTAGAATTTAGTGTAGGTAATAAATTGTAAGAAATTATATATACCTTCCAGCCCTAACATTATCTAGTTACTGCAGCACCTGTCATAGGGAGGGATGACAAGTTATTAGACTACAAGTGAACAACCAATCCTCTATGTTTTAGAAACAGGGAACAATGGTCAAGAATAAGAATCTGACCAGCTTTGATGAGTGTCAGATTGTGATGGAAATATAGTTGGGTCAGAGCATCTCCAAAAGATGCAGGTCTTGTGTGGATGTTTCCAATATGCAATGGTTAATACCTACTAAAAATGGCCCAAAGAAGACCAACCACTGAACTGGTGACTGGATCATGGACACCAAAGGCTAGCTCATCTGGTCTGATCTCACAGGACTTGTGTACAAATTGCTCAATGATTTAATGCTGGCTATGATAGAAAGGTGTCAAATCACACAACAATGCATCATGGTTTACTTCATATGGCGGTGTGCAGATGCTGATCTCATGGTCACCATTAATCTGGAATTTTCTTCAGGATCAATAAAGTATCTATCTACCTACCTACAAGCATGTGATCTATGTATCCAAACTGGACTATTAAGCAACAGAACATGGCATGGTCTGTTTAATCGTTTTTCTCTTTTACACCAGGTCCATGGCCAGATGACTGTACTTCACTTACCTGGGAAAGAGTCCCCAGGATACACCATGGGAAGAAGGCAAGCTGGCAATGATACTGGAGCAATGTTCTGCATTGGGCCTTGGGCCCTGGCATTCACATGGAAGTTACTTTCACACATACCACCTACCTAGTCATTGTTTGAGAACATATACAACCCTTCATGAAAAGAATAGTCCCTAATGGCAGTGGCCTTTTTAAACAGGATGTGCACAGCAAAAATGTTTAGGAATGATTTAAGGCCTTCAGATTCCCCAGATCTGAGTCCAAGTGAGAAATACTTGGAGGCCCCACCTCACAACTTGAAAGGCTTGAAGGATCTGCTGCTAATTTCTTGGTGCCAGATACTACTGTATAGCATACCATCAGAGATCTCCATGCATCAAATTTTGTTTTGGCAGCTCAATGGGACGTTTACAATGTTAAGCAGGTCACTTCGGTATTATGGCTGATTGGTGTACGTGTACCTGCTTGCGTGTGCAAACCAAAGCAATACCAGTAGTCCCAAGTTCTTGCACCCCCATGTGTACACCTCCTGTGCTTGCAAAAACGCATCATTGTTGCTGACTTGCTCCAAGTTACAAATTTGACTCAGAAATTTACTCAAATTCAAGACATACAGACATAAAATAAAGCTGAAGGGGGTGATATAAAAATCGACATTTTATGACTTGTTTCTGTAGTTTGCAGGCTTACTTGTGACTGCAACAGGCTCCAGGGTGTGTCAGCAGGCATGCCAATATGCAAACTACTCTGTGCTCAGGGGTAAACAGGCAAGCCAACTGCCTTATGAACGTTTATAGTATTTATACTGGTTCAACGTCTGGCACACGCGGCAAACTTCCGTGCTTAACTCAGCTTTTGTTGTATGTTTGTTTACTCAGTGCCACACCAGGAAGCATTAACTCTTTTCAGCACCGCAAGCAGGTGCTTTCAGTTAATGCATCTCAGTGGAGGTGTGACCAAACACCCTTGGGGCCAAGAACAAGCAGCAACATTAGGTAAATTTCATTGGACCTAAGGAGTTTGAATTCTGGTAATTTAATGCATGCTTAACAAAAACAAATCAAGGAATATTACAATATAGAAGATATTTTCATATTTAAAGGTGGCCATCATGAACAGAATATGGGGTCATGTACTGTATAATGTCATAAGTTATCAAATGTTTTACTTTAAACACCATTACCACTTGCAAAAGCTGCAATATGCTCTTTAAACTACTCCCCCATTCAGACTGCACAAACACCACCAGTTATCAGAAAGCTTGATAGTGCATTTTAAATTCTGCATAATTAAAAAACAATTTTCACACCCATGTTCAAGCATAACGGTCATTATTGATGATGCACTACATATTAAAATGTATTGTTTTTCACTTACCACTTATTTTCAAACCATTAAATGAGAGACAAAAAGAGACAGGTAGTTCATAAAACTATTAGTTTAACCATTACTTTAAAAGAAAAAGCTTTCCTTTTCCAAAAGATACATGTGGACTCCTTAGAAATCATTTAGATTTATATTCTTAAAAAAATACAAAAAAAAAAAAAAAAGTGTGCACACTTATTGGCTTATAAAAGCCCTGTATGAACTCCATTTTAAAACCACCACCTTAGTAACTTCTAGTTCTTTGAAGCTGGTCTCCATTTTAGGAGCATAGAATCATCCTCTTATGTGTAGCTTTGAGCGCCCTCTGCTGCATTACAGCAACATAACTATTTAATACCGAGAACATTTATGTTTATCTATTAAAAGGGGGGGGGGAGCGGGGGATATGGGATGAACTAGAAGAATCATGCCAAAGGTGACAGCTAAGCTGCGTTGACTCAAATATGATCTCTCTCTCTCTCTGGCCAAGGAGCACAAATATTGTCTTGTGCTCTGCCAAGATTGCTTCAAAACTGTAGCACAGTCAAGTCACTATTTCGGATTTGAAAAGCTGTTTAATACAAGTGTAAAAAAATTTGTTTTACCTATAGTTAATCGAAACACACTGAAGGTGCATTAAAATATTTGACCATGTATTATTTTTGGATTTTTTAACCAAATGAATACCAAGATGCGATGAGCATTCTATTGGATCTTTATAAAATTAATTAGAAAAACCCCATACCTACAACTCTACTTACTGCCACTTGGATATATTTTTAATGAGTCTTTAGTTTGATTAAAATGGTCATTTTAATTCAGCAGATTTAATATATGTAAAAAAGGAAAAGGAAAAAAACCTCAATCAAGTGGGATTGTGAAAAGCATTTTTATTTTATTCCTCAATTCAACACTTTAGGATGCAACGCCCTCCAACATGACATTTCAGTTCCTCTTTCATGTCCTTAAATCCAGATGTGGATAGTTGTAATGGCCATCCGTGCTCACTTGAAGATCTTGCCCTGACTGAAAGGTTTGCCTACATGCTTGAAGTCACCCTCCCATGCAAAGTATTCCTTCACCATGGTCTTGCACTCCTCGCTGTCCACATCCAGCTTACGCCAGTTATAGGACTCGTAGTCAATCTGCCAGTCTTCAGACAGCTGAAACAATACAAGAATTGTAAACAAGGACTTTTTTGGCGAACAATCGCACACATTTATAGAAAAAGAAAAGGACCTGGACCAATTTAATTCAGAAGTAATTAAGAAGCAATAATAGTAATGGTAAACCTGTTTATTTTATTTTTTTTTATTATTATAATAAACCAAGTATAACCAAAAGTCTTCTGATTGCAAACAGCATCATTGGAGATTAAGCAATCTGCTAAAAACACTCCCAAAACTAAGAACAGAAAAAGTGAAGTGACTTACAGTGAAAGCTAGATCTTGGCCTCTGAAAACCCAAATGCCAGAGATGGAACTGTTGTTGTTCGTGCCAAACAGTATGACGCTTGCGAAAGCATTCTTGCGCAGTTTATCGAGACGCTGGAACATTCCTAAAACAGAACAAACAAGGTCAACACGTGGTACATCAACAGTGCATCCCCAAGATTACTCCATGTGAAATGTACATTGTTGATCACAGTACCAATACTCATGCTCTTCCCTATATGGGATTTGAAAATGCTGGCATTATTTACTAGGCACAAAAGCAGCAGCAAAGAGGTTTTTTAGTCCCAGTTTCACAATACCAACTTGTGGGATCCACCTGTACTTTGTAATGACCAGAAACAATCCAAGCTAACCAAAACACAAAAGTTGCTTTCAGCATGCACTGCTCATACCTGTGATAAGATTGCAGCTCATGAAGGTCATGGTCAGCTCCTCTGGAAAGCGGTATTCACCATACCAGATAGAGTAGCCCTCACGATCAAAGTTTTCCCAGAAGTGAGGGATAGCCACAGTCAGTGTGTCCTCATTAGAGTACTTTCTCTTGAACTCATCCAACACAAACGAGCTGGGGGTAAATTCATACAGAACAGGTCAGACTTAAACCTGAACTATGCCGTTATACACTTAACACAATGCAGAGTATAAAAAAAATAAATAAACATGTTTCCTGGTAGCACTAAAGCCAACATTTCAAACTAGGGATTTGACATAACGAAGTCAAGTGTGATAGCATTAGTTACCTCTTTGGAAGGTGAGCAAATGGGTCCTTGGTTTTTGGTTCAGATGCAAGTGCAGCTTCACACTCATCCATCTCCTCAGCTGGAGGGGCAGGTTTTTTCTCCTCCTTTTTCTTTTCCTTTTTCTCCTGCTGCTGGGGCTGCTGCTTATTAGCCTCCTTGCCAGCTTTCTCCTTCTTGGCTGGGGTCTCCTTCTTGGGCTGGTTCTCAGCAAACTTCTTGGCTACAAGGACAAAACAGATCCAGAAATTGGAGTACAATCCTCCAGGCTTTGTGAAACTTAAGTGTGTTTATTTATGCTGTCTCAACTAAACTAAAAATGTGTAAAAAGACTAATTAAATGATTGTAATTTGGAATTTATACAATAGTTAATGAATATTTGGTTAACTCCTCAGAAAAAGAAATAAAAAGGAATAATCAAGCATTGTTTTATCACTACAATTGGACTTTCCTCCTGCCTGTCATGTACTTCTTGTGCTTGTCATGTAACACAAATGAATGCAAAATCAAGTGTTACTAAAAAAAATAAAAATAATTTTTTAAAAAATCATTCAACGGTCATTCAACTAATCAAATGATTAGTTGCATGCCTTGTGTCCTCTCCAAATCCCATTATAAAATGCAACAAAGTAAACACTGATTTCTATTGAACATGTGTCAATTGGCACAGTATGGTTTAATCAGCGTTCGCTTAAAGCACAACCTGTGCTCATGGTTTACGGTTAATTAAAACCCAGAGGGTTTGTTTACCGACAAATTCATTAAAAGGTTTATTCAAACACAAAACCTGCATGCTCAAAAGTTTTCCCAAAAATAAGAGAAAAGCCAAATAACTTCATTATTTTGAACAACTATTTATATATTTTTTTTTCTTGGGGCACAATCTGGAAAAAGGGGGAAGGGGGCAAGACAGCATATATGGGGTAAAAAAAGGTTTAGAAGATGGAGGGAGTATGGGCCATTTTTCTTTTGCAGTCTTAATTGAATATACATGCGGCAATGTGGGTCCCTACTGTGGAAAATCACCCTGTAGACCTGCTCAAATCAGCAAAAGGGCCAACCAAAATTTTGGACATGACAGAAATCCACTTCATCATATAGGGGTCTGATCACTGGTGGTTAAGGTTATCAATTGTGCACTGTGAGAAGGGACTCTGTGCAGAGCAGACAGTAAATTCCACTTGATTATAAAATTGATAGGTGACTGATTCAGGGCTAAAAGTGGCCTGAATCCATATAGTGTCCATCACAACAGAAATCAAGAGGGATGTCAAGAACTCTTTCAAGCAGGAAAATTATAATAAGCAGTAAATATTATAATAATCTGAATCAAAGGAGCCTGGTACTATTATGGCACCATCCAAGTGTTCAGCCCTTTAAGTTTTTCACACTTAATGTTTCATACTCATCCCTTCAATTCCACACAATGCTCCTCACTGAAAGTAAATATAGGTGTTTAGAGGATTAACATGTAAAAATAAATAAAGACTGAAAGAACCCATTTACAGACTTATCAAACCAATTCAGACCCATGACAGTGCTTGGTTAAAGCACATTTGGCAGCAATGAAAGCCACAAGTCTCTTTGTGAAAGTTTTGCCAAGGTTGTAGCATCATTCTTTTAGACGTTTTTTCCAATCTACTTAGCAGAAAATGTTCAGTCCACTAGGATGGATGGAACAGCCATTCATGTCTTGTCAGAGATGTTCTATTGGGTTCAGAACAGACTCTGAAAGTCCAGAGTTGTTCAGAAGACACTCCTGTGTTTACTTGGCGATGTGCTTCAAGTCATTGTGTTTCTGATATGTAAACCAACCCGAGATCCTGAGCACTCTGGAAAAGGTTTTTACTCAGGACAGCTCATTTTCTTTCTGCATTTATTTCCCCCTCTATATGGTCTCCCAATCACAGAAAAACATCCTTACAGCATGGTACTGCCAACACTGCGTTGGGAGTGTAGGGCTGGTTTTACTAAGGTGTTGCACCAGTGCCCGATTTCCTGACTTCAAATAGTTCAGTCTTTGTCATCAGACCAGAGAGGATTGTGTTTCTTACGTTCTCAGAGTCTGTGACTCTCAGGAAATGATGGCTGTCCTTCTGTAAGACTCTCGTCTCCCAGCAGCACATGGGAACTCTGGAGCTCATTTATGACCATTTAGTTTAGTTGCGCCTCTGATCACCTAGACTTTTACCAAGTATGGCTGGGGTCGGGCAGATCTGAAATGACTGTTGGCTGTTCAAAATCTCAAGGACCACTGAAGGTAGGCTCCACCAGAGATCAACTGCCATAACCAAGGATCTGAATACTTGCGTAAATGGGCCATTTCAGTCTTTGTGTTTTCATTGTGAAGTACTCATGTATTGAGTGATTGAAGAAAAAGGGATTTTAATAAATTTTAAGACGACTGGATCAGAAAATGTTGAAAACTTGAAAGAGTCTGAAAACTTTGTCTGCACTGTACATTTATTAAACTGGATGCCAAAGATTCCCAGTAAAAGTTAAGCTGCGAACATGGTCAGCCAAGACCGGGAATAAGGGACAGCATCTTACCATCAAACTGAGCCATCTTCTCACAGAGTTTGACCTCTCCGAGAACTGCTTTAAACTGGGGCTGGTTGATGCAAGTCACAAACCAGCGATTGACATTGGGGTAGGGCTGACGGAAGGCAGGCTCCAGAACCTAAGAACAAAAAGTACAATCGCATAATTAGTTTTTCCCAGAAAGATGGAGGGGGACAAAAAAAAAAAGAACAAAATCTTCTCACAGTTCTGAATAAGATCTGAGCAAAGTTTTAATTAGCAAAGGCAGTCTGAACATGTTCTGAAAGTGAACCAGCAGGTAAAGGCAGCACAGGGCTTTTACAGCTGTCCTAACCTCTTGGGTATGGAAAGCTGGCAAGTATTCTTTATACAGAGTAACAGATGCTGAACAGAAACAGTGAACACTGCACAAAAAGCCACAAACATTTGTTGCAATTAATGACAATTTTGTTTATTCTATGACAGGTCAGCTGTGAGCTTAGGAGTGAACAAACATACACAACACTATTTTCACAAAAATACTCTAAATTTTTAGCAATTGGATGTCCCACCCAAGTGAGAAGTTAAAATGCCTGAGCGTTCAATATCCGAATCAAACTAATTTCCC
This sequence comes from Clarias macrocephalus, assembly GCA_011419295.1. Lineage (NCBI taxonomy): Eukaryota > Metazoa > Chordata > Actinopteri > Siluriformes > Clariidae > Clarias > Clarias macrocephalus. The sequence goes on along the minus strand of JAAGKR010001010.1, from coordinate 109,503 downwards.
CAACAAGAATGAGACCAACAGCCCAATTAAAAAAACAGAATAAGCCTAGAAAAATCCACAACTGGTAGGTATAAATATGCAATATTTTGAGCTTTGTTCACGTTCACTTTAATGACGTCAGGCTAGTGTTGTCACATTACCAATATTTCTCTTTTGACAGTCATGAATTTATACTGATACTTTTCTATATCTTCTCTGAGCTAATATGACACTAGATTTCTGTAGTTTACAAGATACCGTACCTAGAAAACAGTTTGATTAGATATAATCTAGGAGTATAATAGTGTGAATCATAGCATTCGTTGTGTTTTATTCACAATAACACTTTCAGCAGCTTTCTATACTTGCCAAGACTACCAAAGTTTTATTAAGCACAATAAGCATGTGTGTACTCACTTATTTAAAAATGTGCATAATTTTATATGCACTATAAAAGTTAAATTCTGAATGCACACTATCCTCAGACTGCAATGCAGATGACTAATCTCTGTAGAAATGTTCACAGTAACCCAGGTCACGCACATTTTATTGCACCAGCATTTCTGAGAGATTAGATTCAGAGGGCTTTATCAGGAGAAACTGTAAACAAGTACTTTCTTCTCTGTCTACTCTACAGTAAGAAAATTCATATTGTGCCCTTTTAATAAAATTCATACTGTGATTATTTCTTAAACATGAGAGAACCCAAAAATAGGGGTGCCAATGTGGTCCCTATATAACCGGTATGTACTAGAACCAAATCAGAACACAGATTTCAGTGCCTCACTTTGAAAAATAAATTTTCCTGCATGTGAACACAACTCTGAAAGCTCTAAAAATAAATGCAGCTAACGTTTGGAGTAATGCATGTAAATAGGCTGTTGGCATCTTGGTTTCTGATTTTAAGCACTTGCTGTTAAAGAAACCATCCGGTGCACAAAGTAATTACACTTGCTCTGAGTGCAGCAGGTAGCGTTAGATCGCTCAGCTAATCGAGATTAAATGAAAACGTCCACAGCTTAAAATGGCAAAAACATTTTAAAGTGTGGCTGTACTTCACAACAAAAGATTCAGACATCGACACTCAACAAATGTCTTTCAACAATTGCATGTAAAAGGGGGGTGGGTGGGGCATCAAACATTTTAGGATACACCACCGAATTAAGTTAAAAATGGACGCACATTGTTTAACAGCTTGCGGACATCAGCTGGCAGTATGTGCATCCCCTGCCCCAGTCAGACCAACATTGGCGAAGTCATGAGAGGTGTTCCTTTGCCAGATAAGGCAAATATGATCATATTCCTGCTAAAATTTGAAGCTGGTTTGTAACATACCAAGAATACCAACTATTTGGCTGTTATTGATGTCAAATGCTTGTAAATGATAGTTGGATTAGGTAGTGTGTCAATTTGTTGTGTTTTGTATCTACTTATATTTAAGAATACTTTAAATAAGCTTGTTTAATTTTTTTTTTTAATATAAAAATTCATTCTTTAATATCATTCACCATTTCTTGTCAAAGTATCAATTTGGCACCGGTATCATAAAAACCTAAACGATGCCCAACCCAACCTGTTAAACAGCTTGTGCGGTGCTGTTTAACAGGTGCTGATATGTATAGGCTAGTGCTGATGTGTATAGCACTAAAATATATGAAAGTCTAATGTTTATCAGTACATTACAGAAAATAATGAACTTTATCAGAATATGCTAATTTTTTGAGAAGGACCTGTATAACCGGACCGAAACAGAATGCGAATTTCAGTGGCACTTAAATACCTGAACTGTCGATTAATATATATTTGTTCTCTGGGGCTATGATGACAGTTATAATAAGCATTAGATTCATCAACACACATGATCGCTAGTAAAAATTTAAATAGTGCATTCATAGGGTGTCAGAAATGATCGGAAAAATAAATTATTTCCTTAATTAGAAAAATCTTGAGGACTTCGGAAAGCTTTGATAATACAAATCCAAAATATTGTTGCAGTAATGTTACTGGCCATTTCATTTTTGCAGATTAAAAGTGTATTAGATAAAAATTAAAAGCACAAAATCATCAGGAAATGAGACCATCCGAGATGCGCGTGAATGCAGCAACTAACGTTACACTTGCTCTGTCGGCAGCAGGTGGTCTACCACTATCTTAACTTGCTAAATTAAACAACTTTCGTTAAAATGCCTAAAACTAAAAAGTTGAAAGTGTGGCTATATATTTTTTGTGGCTTTTGCAAAGTATTGGTTCAGGCACCGGTACCAGTTTAAAAGTATCGATTTGGCAACGGTATCAAAAAAAACCCTAGTAGTAAGAAATCTATTTCTAATTAGTGCGTTTTCACATTAGGTACAATTTATTGTACTGTGGCCAAGAACTACTGCTTGCTTCCCAGACCCAAAATCCATTTTCAGGTGGAGTTGCATATTTATTTGCGTGATACAGCAAGTGGCAGTATGCACCTACTTGGTTTGTGAGCCACCATTAAACACATAAGAGAATGAAGTACTCACGCAATGCCCAATATTGAAATTTTGTAAAAATGAGTAGCGCTCTTGTGAGGTACAGTACAGACCAAACGTTTGGACACACCTTCTCATTCAAAGAGTTTTCTTTATTTGTAGATTCACACTGAAGGCATCAAAACTATGAATTAACACATGTGGAATTACATACATAACAAAAACGTGTGAAACAACTGAAAATATATGTCATATTCTAGGTTCTTCTAAGCAGCCACCTTTTGCTTTGATTACTGCTTTGCACACTGCTGGCATTCTCTTGAGCTTCAAGAGGTAGTCACCTGAAATGGTTTTCACTTCACGGATGTGCCCGGTCAGGTTTAATAAGTGGGATTTCTTGCCTTATAAATGGGTTTGGGACCATCAGTTGTGTTGTGCAGAGGTCCAGTGGATACACAGCTGATAGTCCTACTGAAGAGACTGTTAGAATTTGTATTATGGCAAGAAAAAAGCAGCTAAGTAAAGAAAAACGAGTGGCCATCATTACTTTAAGAAATGAAGGTCAGTCAGTCCGAAAAATTGAGGACACTTTCAAAGTTTTCCCAAGTGCAGTCACAAAAACCATCAAGGGCTACAAAGAAACTGGCTCACATGCGGACCGCCCCAGGAAAGAAAGACCAAGAGTCACCTCTGCTGCGGAGGATAAGTTTATCCGAGTCATCAGCCTCAGAAATCGCAGGTTAACAGCAGCTCAGATCAGAGAGCAGGTCAATGGCACACAGAGTTCTAGCAGCAGACACATCTCTAGAACAACTGTTAAGAGGAGACTGTGTGAATCAGGCCTTCATGGTAGAATATCTGCTAGGAAACCACTGCTAAGGACAGGCAACAAGCAGAAGAGACTTGTTTGGGCTAAAAAACATTAGGAATGGACATCAGACCAGTGGAAAGCTGTGCTTTGGTCTGATGAGTCCAAATTTGAGATCTTTGGTTCCAACCATCATGTCTTTGTGCGACGCAAAAAAGGTGAACGGATGGACTCTACATGTCTGGTTCAAACCGTGAAGCATGGAGGAGGAGGTGTGGTGGTGTGGGGATGCTTTGCTGGTGACACTGTTGCGGATTTATTCAAAATTGAAGGCACACTAAACCAGCATGGCTACCACAGCATCTTGCAGCGACATGCTATTCCATCCGGTTTGCGTTTAGTTGGACCATCATTTATTTTTCAACAGGACAATGACCCAAAACACACCTCCAGGCTGTGTAAAAGTTATTTGACCAAGAAGGAGAGTGATAGGGTGCTGCGCCAGATGACCTGGCCTCCACAGTCACCGGACCTGAACCCAATCGAAATAGTTTGGGGTGAGCTGGACCGCAGAGTGAAGGCAAAAGTGCCAACAAGTGCTAAGCATCTCTGGGAACTCCTTCAAGACTGTTGGAAGACCATTTCAGGTGACTACCTCTTGAAGCTCATCAAGAGAATGCCAAGAGTGTGCAAAGCAGTAATCAAAGCAAAAGGTGGCTACTTTGAAGAACCTAGAATATGACATTTTCAGTTATTTCACACTTTGTTATGTATACAATTCCACATGTGTTAATTCATAGTTTTGATGCCTTCAGGTGTGAATCTACAATTTTCATAGTCATGAAAATAAAGAAAACTTTGTGGTGTGTCCAAACTTTTGGTCTTTACTGTAGGTTAGAGAAAGATCAGCACATGCTATATGCACAAAGATTTTGGAGGAGACAGACAGCACTGAGTATGTGTCTAAAAAGCGATCACTTCTCATCCTCAGTTCTCAGGTACGACTGGCTTCCATATCCGAATTGATGCATGCCCGAGTTCGCTGTATGGGGCCCGTGACCACTACTTTAAAGCAGGTGCAGACATGGTTCCCGAGCGCAGAACAATTGCATTCTCCCCGATTAAAATGAACCAGACTTTGGGGTCAAGTGTTCTTGGAACGCCCTTGAGTACTGATATCAAGGGGTGCTAGAAAAACTACACTGGGCAACAGCATATGAAAGATCCTACAAATGCAATGCTGCATTTGCAAATTACAAATGCAAGCAACCTTAAAGAAAACATTTATGAAACTCACCTGCTTGTAGAGCCAGAGTAGAGAGCACGCCACAGTGATATCAGCCAGACTGACTCTTTCACCAACCAGAAAAGTGCGAGTGTTTAAGTGCTGGTTCAGAACAGTAAGCACACGCTTCACCTCCTCTTTGGCCTGTTCAGTGGCCTAGAGAGTCAGGAAAAGAACATTACACCTATTTTACAATAAATGTGGGGGAGCCAGAATAAAAAGAATTAATGTTCCAATTCCAAAATCAAAAACTACAGACCTGTTTGTTGAACTGCATGATGCCCAGAGTTGGAAAGACCCAGGCACTGGCTGGTGGGATGATCTCGGAGTCAGCAAAGCTGACCCACTGCAGTACTTGGGCACTGGCTTGAGGGGTGCTGCCACGAAGGGCATCATTGCTCACTACGAGACAAGTAGAGATAAAAACATCAAAACAATATCCAGAGCCAGGGTAAACAGCAATATCTTAGGACAACAATATTTACACCACGCAAAGAAGTGATGAGCAGACTGGCATACTGGGCAGGTAGAATCTCCAGGGTTATTCCCAGTTCCAAGTTCTAGTTAACCAAAGACCATAATTTTAAAAGAATAAAAAGCAGCAACCAGTACTGGTAAAGTAAGCTGGGAGGAACCTGGGGAGGACAATTTCATAGTTCTCAGACATATAGGTTTAAAAAGCAGTGAGGCTATTGTTGCTATTGTGCTGTTTCAGACAGGTAAAAAACAATTAGTAAAACCTAGCTAACACCCACCTATTTTCAGTGACGTTCATTGCGTGGAAAAATGTTAATAGCCAAGATAACTACTAATAATAATTTAAAGAATAATAATTAGCTGTACTAATTATATAGACATTTTGCATAGTAGGGCAATATCCCAAAGGAGGGCCTGCTGTACTGCTAGATATAGCATGGCTGTTATAGGCAATACAGCCATGCTGATATCTGCCGATGCAGCATGACATTAAATGCGATTATACAATGGTTCCATGAATATCATTTACTATCAACAGATTATAGTAAACGAAAGTACAAGAAAAGGAACACCTGGGACTCGAAGTGATGCATATAATTAAACATCCCAGTGATATTATCGTCTTATCGTCTCTCATGGAATTGACCTCGTCCAATCATACTCCAGTCTGAACTAACTGCTGTATAATTGGAAATTAAGCCCCTTGGAAGCCACACCTGCTACTGTTCCAAGTTAAAAGAGGCTGTTAACATGAACATATGGTATGGCTGCCATTATTGAAAGACATTAGAAAAGCAGCATCAACCTCCATGCTGATCTTCATTCTAAGAGCAAGGTAATGCTTACAGTAATGAGCAATGGCGTTGCTCTCAGACAGACAGAAACCATCATCACCCTGGTAAGCCGGAACCTAAAGACAAAAGCAAACAGAAAAGGAAAAAAAAAAAAGTAAGACAACTTAAAATTCTAGCCGTATAACATTTGAACAAGTAAAGAATTGAGCATGTGCCAAACCTTGCCCGAGGGAAAGTTGCTGAGGAAAGCAGGGGAGCGGTTCGTCTGCCCAAAGGTGAAGGCAGGGGGGGAGCTTGCCACCTTCAGGCGAGCCCCACTGTACTGGGCTGCTATCTGGGCCTTGAAAGCCCTCCAGTTCTCAGGGTACGTGTAGAGAGTCTGTTGACAGCATTATGTAAAAATTATTAAATATATGAAACAAACATACATTGACAAAGAAAAACCTAGCCATGATAAAAACTAAAATAAGCTCAATCTTGTGTGGAGTATTTAAATGACTCATATATAAGCCTGTTTTCCAGCTGTTAAAAAAGACAGCTTTGTTAGCTATGCATTAGTTTAATCAGTTTAAAATATTACTAAACAAAAAACGGCATTAATTTAAAGCCAAATTTGTCCTTATTACACATATTGTAAGAACACATTGCGAACAGCATCTGTCCCATTCACAAATCGGGAATGTACATCTATGAGGCAAAAGCATCTAGTTGGGAAACAGCTAACGTTATCCAACTAGCCTCAAAACCTTAAACAGGCTGTCATCTAATAGAAAACGGTGTGTTACTACAGCAATACAATAAATTTGTTGTCAAAAAGGAGAACAAATCCTCATCATTTAGACTAACTCCGCAGTGAATAAGCGGACCGTGCGCGTTCCGGTGTAACGTGGCACAAACGGAGAGCCTCGGTGGTGCTCCCGTCATTCATAACACATACTACTGAGGCCACAGGGAGCGTTCTGTAATAAAATAAAGTGCGCTGGGGCTTGAATACACCTTACAATAAATAATTTCAAGACAATAAACTTAACAGGAGTGAGGATGGACGTGATAATAGTGAGATTGTCAGCGCAAGCTTAGCGCTAACACGGAAAACAGGGTTTCTCCCATCTTACTCACCCCTGCCGCCATCTTCAGGAAGAGAGAAAGAAGGAGCAGAGGCGCGTGATGATGTCGTAAAGGCGAGGTAGGTCGCAGAAATAATACGTCAGAAATGCCGACTGACGTGCCTTTTATCCGAGTGTGGTGCTCATTGTAGCGTTCCCTAATGCATTTTATTTCCTTTATTTTGCAAATTAAACATTCATGAAACTACATTATTTATTCACTTTATAAGGTGTGAGGTTACAGATTATACAGCAGCTCTTTGGAATACCACACACACCAACCCTGCCAGGCAACAAAATACAGTAGTAACCACTTATAGTTCCCACATTTAATAATGAAAACGTCCCACAAGGTTTTTTTTTTTTTTAATACAGTTGATGTTAGGTTCAAGAAGAGTGTCCAAATTGTTTTAAAGTTTTAATATTTATTAAAGAAGATGAATTGTTGCCTGCTGGGTCCTCCACACATGGCAGTGTAGTGGTTAGCACCGTCGACTTGCACTTTCTGCGTCCAGGTTTGATTCCCAGGTTGGGGTCTGTTTGCATGTTTGCATATTCTCCCTGTGCTTGGTGAGTTTTCTCCAGGTGCTCTGGTTTCCTCCCACAGTCCTAAGACATGCAGTTTAGGTTAATTGGTGTTCTCAGATTGCCCGTACTGTGAGAACGAGTGTGTGTATGTGTGCAACCCATACAAGGTGCACCCCACCTCATGCCCTAAGTCTCCTGGGATAGGCTCTAGGTCCTCTGTGACCCTGTATACAGGATAACGCGGTATAGACAATGAGTGAATGAATTCCATTCCGCCACACCTTGATACGCTTACAGTTTGCATTTTCCAGTTAAACAAAACAGGTCAGACTAGCAGACGTGCTGGAAGGTATATTTGTTTGGATACAGGAGACAGGAAGCGTTACTCCTTAAGGAGTTAGGAAGACCAATGAGGGTTTTTATAATATGTTTTCATCATATTATAAAACCTTATTGTGTCTCAAAAGTCTCCATAAGCAAAATAATTTTTTTCCCAAGTGCAGAACGTTGTAGAGCTGAACTAATAGGAAAGCTCAAAGGGCTTCCTAAGGTACATCGAGAGGCGTGGCTTACTGTGTTGTGTAGAATCTGTGATGTGGCAGGTTTTAAGCCTCTCAGTATCCTAGATGTATGTCTGTATCCTACTTTAGTTCTGTGTTTAGCATTTGAAAAAGTAAGGCAACATATAGATGTGTCTAGACAACATTACTTACAGTTAGTAAGCTTTTATTGAATGATAGTGTTCAACCTTGCATTCATGTCTTCTCTTCTTTTCTTTTAACACCAAAACAAAACAGTTTTAAAAGAATCAATATGGACGTAATCCTAGGAGGCGTGTCCAGTTATCTTTTTCCTCAAGATTTAGCAGTGGGATGGTGCAGTGCCGATATGTAAGCGGCCACCTTGGGTTCTATCCCAGCCATGGCAACTCTATCTTTGTTTCACTTTAGATAGTGGAATATTTTATTAAATAAACTTACTTATTTAGAAAGCCTAAATAAAAATGTACATATGCAGTTTTCAAGAAATCTAACATTTAATATATGCATCCACAAAACTGTCGATTGTCATATCAAATGAGTTAGGTAGCAGATTGAGCAGCAAGTTACTGCACAATGAATGTAAAATTGGGATTCAACAAAGTGGACAAACAAATCCTCCTTTGTCTGTGATTTCAGTCAGGAACAGTTGCATGTCTTCCTTAGAGGTGATGCCTTTATCACAACCAACTTCATCACCTTTGTTTAATAACTTGCAAATGTTAGGTTCAGAAGGACATCCACACCCTCCATCTCCAGGATCCTAGGTTGAAGGACGCTCCCCTGAAACAGGTTTCGGGTGTGGTTCAACCATTCACATATACAGTACCAGTCAAAAATTTGGACACAAGTTATATTTACATATATTTATCTTCATTCTAGAACAAACTACAGTATGAAATAACATATGGCATTATGTAATTAAGTAACAATAGTCTGTTGTCAGTTTAAGACACAAAGGTCAGCTGTTCTGGAATTATTCCTTCAAGAACAATATTGTCAAGTGTATTTGAGCAATTTAAGCACCAGCCATTTAAGTAGCCAGTTTGGCATGCAATGTTATTAGCACTGGCTTCACTAAGCAGATTCATAACAGAAAGTACCTGGGTATCAAAGTAACTGGTATCAAAGCTCTGGGAAAATTTATAGCAGCAGGTGCACCTGGAGGTGGCACGGTGGTATAGTGGTTAGCACTGTCGCTTTGCACCTCCAGGGTCTGGGTTCGATTCCCGTCTCTGTGTACATGGAGTTTGCAATGTTATTAGTTTGCATGTTCTCCCAATGCTTAGTGGGTTTCCTCTGGGTACTCTGGTTTCTTCCCACAGTCCAAAGACATGTAGGTTAGGTTAATTGGCATTTCCAAATTGGCCATAGTGTGTGAATGAGTGTATGTGTGCCCTGCGATGGATTGGCCCCATCCTGAGATGGATGTCATATAGTGGTGGTAGGTCGCAGAAATAAAACGTCAGAAAAGCTTACTAGAGTGCCTTTTTTTCTGAGTGCTTTTTCTAATGCATTTAACTTATTCAGCAAATTAGCAATTTATGAATAATCTCAAGGTTTGCAGTAGCTAAGGAAAAACTGTTAGTGTTGTCTGACTAATTTTGTACATATCTCATATGGACACTTTATTAGAAATTACATTATTCCTGTTATGTGTGTGAGGTTAGAGAAAAAAAAATCAGTTTTTCTCACAAAATTTAACCTTATTTACAAAATATCCTCTGCAGGATTTCTTTGTAAACATAAGAAATCCTCGCTCTGTTTCTCTCATGATGAAATTGTGTTAGCACTGGTGTTGAGCACATAATTGTTTAATTTATGTTAATTTCCTTTATGGAGACTTTTGTCGCACCCTGTAATTAATCTGTATTCCTGCTCATAGGAATGTACTATTTACATTATTTCAGCACTGACATTAAGTGCAATACAAACGACATAGCTGGTGTGCCCATGCGGTGCCACACACCCACTACTATGGCATTGCAACACAACTGCTTTACAGATAAGAACTACCCCCCAAATAAGTGGTGGCCTTTTGGTAGTTATTTTGGAGTAATGGATTAGATAGAGGGTATAAAATGAGCACATTTACCATTTTTTAAATGCCCCATGAGCACCAATCAGACATAACACTAACATCACTGCCAGGTGAATTGAATAACATTGTGACAGGATCATGTGAACCCAAGGCCAGTTTATAGTCCAGTCCATGGGGACTAAAGCCTAGCCTGCCTAATCCCACAGACAAATAAGCCTGTTCCAGAAAGGGTCCACCTGGCGATCCACGGCACCCAAATGATCTGCTGCTAATGTCCCACTGCCAGAAACCAAAGCACACCCTCAGAGTTTCTGAAGTGCCAGAACTACCCTGGCAACACAAGAGGAACCTAAACCCTTGGTTGTTTTAATGGCAATGGTTATGGCTGATGGTGTATATGTTAGGGTGGGAAGGCAAATTATCTTTCACTGTCAATTCAATATTATAGTCTGCAATATTGTTGCTGCCAAATTTAGGTTGACCTTGCAAAATGTAATGAGTAATGACCACTTTAAATTAAAGTATGCTTGAGCCAAGAGTATAGAGTTTCTTCATGATTGTAGACTAATAAACTTGTAAAAATTGCCAATATTGTTAATTCAGTTGAAGTACAAAATTCTCAAAATGATCCTTGCTGTCTTTTCCAAATGATTATCAGGGCTGTCCAACTCCAGTGCTTGAGGACCAGTGTCCAGCACAGTTTGCTGAGATTACTGTTCAAACATAGCTGATTCAACTGTTGCTTGGTGGGTGTGTTTAGCTGTTGGTGAATTACAAACTGTGGACACCACTGACGTACATCAATCGCAGGTTTTTGTTCACCTGAATAAACATTTTCAGAAATGTGATCCATATCCATTTAGTTTAAATATGCAACATGTAAAACATGACATGAAAATAGTTATGTTCACAAAACTTTTTATAAAAAGTATATACAATGTATTCCAGCTATTTAAAAAAAACAACAGTAACTGCAATTTGTATGTCATTTTAGCTGGTACAGCACAGGAGTAAGATGAATACGGGTCTTTAAATCAAAGATAATGACCATACGTATATAGCAAATAAGTTCAGCTTTCTGTAAAATGTGCCTTATTAAACAGCTTGACAAAGTTGCTCATCAAAATGCGTAGAAAGCAAAACGTCCTGATTTACTGATCAGTTATACAGACCCTCGTGGGGGCCC